>VWYK01071243.1:1953-19716 GCA_013399775.1 Semnornis frantzii | reverse complement strand
CTGGTGGGGATGGAGCAGAGTTGTGCTGTACTGGAGTGGGGCTGGGCCAAGCCTTTCTGAAAGCTGACAAGGGAGGAGCTTTGCACATCAGGTTGCAAATGGTAGTTGGTAGAACAGGCTTTGTAAGTGTTTCTTGTCCTACATAATGCAGACACCATTCCCATCAGGTGTGTAGGTGGGAGAAGACTACTGCAAGGGTAGTTGCCCAGGAGTCACAGAGTGACCCAAGTGCAGGAAGGTGATGTGGTTGCACTTGATCTTGCTTTGCACAACCCCACACTGCAGATTATTGGTAACCAGGATGGAACCAACTAGACAAATCTTTGGCAGGGGGCTTGGACTAGATGATGTCCAGGGTCCCTTCCAAGCCCTGCCATGCTGGGATTCTGGGATGGATCATATCCCAGCCATCACCAGCTGCAGTTTCTCACTCATCCTGGTTTTGCAAAACCATTTATGGTCAATGTGGAAAGAGGTTGGGTCACAGCTGGGGAAAGCCTGTCCAGGTCCATGCATGCCTTGTCATGCTTCTGCTTTAGCAAGGTAACAGCCAGCTGGAAGCAGGATGGGTTCCAGGACTGTGTTCCACACTGGAGAGCAGGGTGAGGACAAATCAGGGACTGATGACACCAGCAGTTGGTGAGCAAAAGGAGCACCTGCAGCCTGAGCAGAACTTTTCCCCACTGGGTCCCTCCCTGTGAGGACAGCTTGCTGTGGATCTTTGTGCTGGGATCTTCCTTTGGGGTAGGGAAAGGTTTTTTTCCAACTCCTCTGTCCTCCTCAGCTGCCTGCCCAGGGTTGTACTGGTTGTGAAAGATGAGGGAATGCTTGTGCCGTGTGTCTGGAGCAGCTCAGAGCTGCCTTTCCAGCAGCTGTGTGGTGTCTTGGTGTCACTTGGGTCCCTCAGTTGGGTCCTAGTGGATGGGAGGTTGAGCATGAGCCAGCAATGTGCTCTGGTGGCCAGGAGGGGCAATGCCATTCTGAGGGGGGTTAGAAAGGCTGTGGTGAGTGCATCAAGAGAGGTTCTCCTGCCCCTCTACTCTGCTCTGCTGAGGCCACATCTGGAGTCCTGTGTCCAGTTCTGGGCACCCCAGTTCAAGAGGGACATAGAACTGCTGGAGAGAGTCCAGCATAGAGCCACAAAGATGCTGAAGGGAATGGAACAGCTCTGGTAGGAGGAGAGCCTGAGGGAGCTGGNGAGTCTCCCTCTCTGGAGATATTCAAGACTTGCCTGGATATGTTCCTGTGTGATCTGCTCCAGGTGCTTCTGCTCTGCAGGGGGGTTGGACTGGATGAGCATTCAAGGTCCCCTCTAGCCCCTGACATTCTGTGATCCTGTGATCTGCTTGCAAAACCTCTTGGATGTTGGATTAGCTGGTAAAGGTGAGCAATGTCACATTGCCTGCTGGACCTGGCTGCAGCCCTGGGCCAGTATATAAACAGTGGTTACCAAGAGCATGGAGACTCCCTTTTTAGAAGGAGTCCTGGGGAGTTACTCCTGGGGGAGATTCCCATCAGACTCCAGAAGAAAATCTTTCCCCATGGGAACAATTGGACACGGGAATCATCTCCCAAGGGAAGTGGTGGTGAACTGTCCTTACATTGGACAGTTCAGCTTGAGAGGGTGCTGGGCCAGCTCATTTCTACCTGAAGGGAGGTTGTGGCCAGGTGGGGTTGGGCTCTGCTGCCAGGCACCCAGAGACAGAACAAGAGGACACAGCCTCAAGCTGTGCCAGGGCAGGCTCAGGCTGGATGTTAGGAAGTTCTTCCCAGCAAGAGTGATTGGCATTGGAATGGGCTGCCCAGGGAGGTGGTGGAGTGCCCATCCCTGGAGGTGTTTAAAAGGAGGCTGCATGAGGCACTTAGTGCCAGGGTTTAGTTAATTAGAAGGTGGTGGCTGATAGGTTGGACTGGATGATCGTGAAGGTCTTTCCTAACCTGCTCAATTCTGTGATTCTGTATTTTCCACTCCACTATCACCTAGAAAGGTTGGGCCAGATGATCCATGGGGTCTCCTCCAAGCTGGCAGTCTGTGATTCTGTGATTCTGCAGAGCTGATGCTCTCCTTCTACCTTGAGAGAATTTCCACTCACCCCCCTGCTTGTCTCAGCTTTACAGGAACATTAATTTCCTTCTGGTTGGGAAGGCTGGAGAAGTTGAGCTCATCAAGAGCAGCTAAGCCAGGCCGGTCAGGGCTGGCTTTTCTCCTCCTGGTCTAGCTGGGCTTGCATGCTGGGATGGTGCTCTCATAAGAAGCTTTAAAGATAGAGAGGATCCAAATTTGTGAGACTCCAATTTTAGCTGCAGGTCTCATTTCAAACACACCCTGAGGAACATGGGAAGAGCTGGCAGGGGTCAGAGAGTGTGCAAGAGAGGAGGCCTGGGGCTGAAAGAGCAAATAGAGAGTGGATGCTCCCCTGAATACCCTCTCAGCATCTGACAATGGGTGGCTCCAGCACTCCCCACGCTGGAGGCAGTGTCTGACGTTAATGGTCTGCGATGGATTTTTTCTTCCGTGAATTATTTTTTACATGGAGTGACCAAAAAAAAAAAAAAATCATCTAAATGAGGAACTCGCATAAATAAGGGCAAGGAGAAGGCTGGAAGAGGGACGGGCAGCAGGAGAAAACGCTGACTGGTGGAAACAGGGAGTTGGCACCACGGAGGGCGAGGAGCTGGCGGGGGCAGTGCCACCAAGTCGAGGGAAGAACAGAGACGTTTGTGTCTGAAACAGGGGACCCGCCGCAAAATGAAGGAAGCAGAACAAGCGCTGTGGGACAGGCAGAGCCTGGCAAAGGCGTGGCAGAGGAAGCAGGGCTGCTGCCAGACACGTCTCTTACATCTCCCAGCCCCTGAGCAAAAATATCCCTTTCGCCTCCGCCGGGATGGTGCTTGCCGAGGCGTGAGGGCTGCTGGTGCTGGTGGACGCCGCTCCGGCTGGCTGACCCAACAGGAGGTGATGCTATTTTTGTCTTGCTTTTGACATGCAGAGAGGGCACTGCAGAAGAGCAGCTGATGGAAAATAACTTTGTTCTGGGAGGGAACATCGGCTCCCTTGAAACAGAATGGAAGAGGGGAAAATGGATTGGCAATGACAGGTTTCATTTCCAAGTGGTGAGGGTTGAGGAGTTGAGGAAACCAATTACCCAAGTCAGCTGGAACGAACTGCTGAAGGGCTTTGACATGCTGGAAGCTTGGTGACAGTGATCTCAAATGAAGCAGGAGTGGGGAGTTCAGTGTATCCCAGACAGCGGGAGAGCTGCTGGAGTTTCACTTAGGAAATAGGTCTGCAAAGTGTCTGCCTGCAAAAGGCAGGGCTGGCTTTCAGAGATGGCTTTTGTGGAGCAAACCCAGCAGCTGGACCCACATCTGCTGCAAATGGGCAAGTCACTGCAGGCACCTGGTGAGAGGGAGTCAGCTTTGTAAATCTTGATGTGGAATATGTCTTAGAAATCTTGACACTGAATATGTTTTATAAATCTTGACACTGAATGTTTTATACAGCTTGACACTGAATATGTTTTATGCAGCTTGACATTGGATATGTTTTAGATGTCTTGAAATTGATTTTTGCCCACGAGCCAGCAATGTGCTCTTGTGGGTCAAGAAGGCCAATGCCATCCTGAGGTGGATTAGAAGGGCTGTGGTTAGTAGGTTGAGGGAGGTTCTCCTCTCCTTCTACTCTGCCCTGCTGAGGCCACGTCTGGAGTCCTGTGTCCAGTTCTGGGCCCTTCAATTCAAGAAAGACCTCAGGGAGATGCTTGAGAGAGTCCAGCCACAAGGATGATTAAGAGAGTGGAACATCTTCCTTATAAAGAAAGTCTGAGAGAGCTGGGGCTTGAGGCTTGGAGAGGAGGAGCCTGAGGAGTGACCTCATTCATGTTTATGGATATGCAAAGGCTGAGTGCCAAGAGGCTGGAGCCAGGCTCTGCTGGGTGATGCCCAATTACAGGATAAGGGGCAATGGTGGAAGTTGAGGCTTAGGAAGTTCCATGGAAATGTCAGGAAAAATTATTTCCCTGTGAGGGTGACAGAAGCCTGGAACAGGCTGCCCAGGGGAGTTGTGGAGTCTCCCTCTGGAAGTATTCAAGACCTGCCTGGATGTGTTCCTGTGTGATCTGGTATAGGTGATCCTGCACTGGCAGGGGGGGTTGGACTGGATGATCCTTGGAGGTCCCTTCCAGTCCCTGCCATTCTCTGATTCTGTGACTGTGTTTTATGAATCTTGAACTGGAGTGTGGTTTAGAAATCTTGAAATTCACTATGTTTTATAAACGTTGAAACTGAGCATGTTTTGTAAATCTTGAAGTGGATATGGTTTATAAATCCCAAAGTGGGCATGTTTTGTAAATCTCAAAGTGGGTATGTTTTATAAATCTTGAACTGGATATATTTTATAAATCTTGAAGTGGGAATGTTTTATAAATCTTGAACTGGAGTGTGTTTTATCCATCTCAAACTGGAGTGTGTTTTAACATCAGCCACCAGACCACCTGTTTCCAACCGCCACCTGAGACCTCCCACTCATGGGGCCACCTGGTAAATCCTTCCTCCTCCCCATCTGGCTTCCCACAGGGGTTTGAAAACAAGGCTGGTCTGAGCCTTTGGCACGTTCCCCAGGGCTGGCGTGGGGGATGCCCTCTCAGCTGGGCCGTGCCAGGCTGTGCCATGAGGCACCAGCAGCCCGAGCCGCATTGCAGAGCAGCCGCTGCAGGCAGCGCCTGACGTCCTCGCCGCGGTTTGATTTACTGTCCCCCAAATGGCTTCCTGCAAGTTTTCCACAGGACTTTAAAGGCTGTGCTGGATGCTGGGTGTTCCAGAGGGATTTTGACTACGTGACCCAGTTAGCAGCCTGGCTGGGCACCTCTCCCTGCAAGAGCTGCTGCAGCTCTCTGTGGCTTTTTGAAGTTTTCAGGTGGAAAAAGCAGCAGCTTGCTCGCAGCTGCCCTGCTGAGGCTGTGCTTTGTTTGCTCTCTCTCAAAGCATCCTTAAGAAGCTGTATTTTGGGCTCTACCTGCCAAAAGAGACAGCAGATGATGATGATTTCCCCGTTCTGGGAGACTTCAAAGCTGTGTGCCTGCAGCACAGGGGAGCTGTGCTGTGCTCTCCTCCCTTAGCATCCCAACTGCTCTTCTCCTGCCTAGCTCTGACTGTAGACAATTTCTCCCACGGCCAAAGAAGAGGTCACTTGGGTTAGTTTTTTAGTGGCCAAGGATGCTCTTGATCTGGGGGACATGACTGGATGTTCTTTACTCTGAGGGTGGTGAAACACTGAAACAGGTTGCCCAGAGAAGTTGTGGACACCAGGTTTAAGTCCAGGCTGGATGAGGCTTTGAGCAACCTGGTTTACTGAGAGGTGTCCCTGCTCATGGCAGGGATGTTGGAACTGGATGATCTTTAAGGTCCCTTCCAACCAAGCCATGTTATGGTTCTGTGATTCATGCTTGGAGACCCTCCCTGCCACCCCATGCTATCAGCTCTGCCCCAGCTCCTGTCGCCTCTCTGCAAACCTCCCTGATCAAGGCATGCTTTTGGATTTCAGCTCCCGCCGGCACTTCTGCATCCCCATCAAGAGGAGTCCCTTCAGGGAGAGCTTTTGTGCCTCTTCTCCTTAATGACTTCCTCCAGCTCCCTTCCCTAAGCGCCGTCCGCGGGCTGCGGCAGGCAGCGCCAGGACCGTAAGGAACGGCGGAGCGGTTAATAAATTAAAAGCTGTTTCATTATAGGAAATGAATGTTTAATGAGCGTGGGATGACGTCTAGACGAGCCCTTCAGCTCCAGCCTCTACGTGGTCTTGCGGGAGGAGGCTTCGGCTGCTGCAGCCAGCGCCAGCTCAGCGCCGAGGGGAAGGTTTGGCAAAGCTTTCCCGGGCACCGAGGTCCCCTCGTGGGACAGACGTCCTGGCACAGCAAGGATCTCCTGCCTCCACGGCTTCTCGCTGCAGATGCCCCTTGTGCCTCTCTGGGCAGAGCCCCAAGGAGCTGTGGCCGCGGCAGGACGAGCTGGCAGCTTGGAGGCTTGGCTGAGTGCCTGGCCCCAGCCCGGAGCACGCAGCCACAGAGCTCCGCAGCGCTTCGCCTGGGGGTCCTGCAACACCCAGGGAACTGCCAGGGTCTCTGCACGGTCCAGAACATCCCAGACTTTGTTGTGTCACGGACTTGAAACCTGGGCTGAGCTGGGGACAGGCTGGCAGGATGGGGGTGAGTGCTTGTGAGTCTTTGCAGCCTGCCCCAACGAAGATGTTGTTTGACAGCTGCAGAAAAGGGGTTTCCAATGCAGAAACTTGAAGGCAGCCCCCCCAAAGTTCCCTCTGCCATGCTGGAAGTGCCATTGTCTCAGTGCTGATGACATCAAAAGCCTTGGCTGCCTGATGAGTGGTGGCAGGAGCACATCAGCTCCTCTGCCAAAGCTCCTCGGCTCCTACCCCCAGTGCAGAGGCCTCTGGCTGAGTTTGCTCAGCCTGTGTCAGTGCAGGCAATTGCTGACAAGAAGCTTGAGGCCTCTTGGCAGTGGCAAGGAGATGGAACTAATGCTTGTTGACTTCACCCCAGGGGCTGCCTGCTGGGATCTGGGGATGGCAGTGGTGAACCAGCCCAAGGCAGTGCCATGCATGGCATGGGAGATGCTGGTAGAATTCCCCATGCGCCCCCACCCCCCACCCTGCACCCACCCTGCTTTGTGTCCCCTCCCAGTCAGCACCTGCAGCATCTCTCACATGGCTGCCCAGCCTGAGGAAGTGCTTTGGTGTCCTTGGAGCATGTGATGGGGGAGATATTCTCTGGGACATCTCTGTCCCTGTAAAGCTCCCTGAACTTGTGCTGGGAGTGGGGGGTAGGTTGGATAATAGGAACAATTTCTTTGCTGCAAGAGTAACAGGGATTGGCACAGGCTGCCCAGGCAGGTGGTGGAGTCCCCATCCCATGAGCTGTTCAAGAGATGTGTGGACATGGCACTTGGGGAGATGGTTTAGTGGCCATGGTGGTGTTAAGTCAATGGTTCAACTCAATGACCTCAGAGGTCTTTTCCACCCAAAGCAATTCTCTGATGCTGTGATTCCATGGCTGGTGCCACTGCTGTAGGATCTGCAGCTGGGTGTTGGGGCCTGAAGCACTGCACTGAGCAGGGGGCATGCCTCCATAGGAGCTTCTTGGCTTCCCCAGGCTCCCCAAAGAGCTTTGGGAGGTCTTTGGTTCCTGGGCCTGCCTTGCCCAACCCTGGGAGCAGCCCTGAGTTGTTGGAGGTGAGGAGAGGGCAGGCAGGTCCCTGGGGTGCTGTGCTGGATGTCTCTGGGGACTGTGCCTTTGTGTTTAGGAAGGGGGGGGGGGAAATCTACTTTTTTCTTTCCCTTGAGCTGAAATCCATAGAGCCTGGGGGATGGCTGCCCAGCTTGCTGTGGGACAGGAAGGTAGGAGGTTGGTTTAGTAGCTTTGGGAGCAAGGTCATCCCCAATCAGCAGGTGTTGGTGTTGAATGAAGGTCTGCCAAACAGCTGAGGGAGGCTGTCCCACGGAGATAAGATGGTTCTGCTTTGGGTACAACTGATGAAGCAAGGTTAAAATAACAGAAACACACAACTGCAAAACAGATTTTGAAGGCCAACATGCCCGAGCAAGGAGCTTTGCCTAATTAACTGCAATTTTAATACTCAAAGCTAACCCCCTCTTTGCTTTGCTAATGAGCCAAACTGAATGCATGCTAAATATATATGGCTAGGTTAATCTGCACCCAAAGTGTGCAGAAGACAGCCAGGACCAGGGTATACAACCCATGAGAGGAACATCTCTTGGTGTGCAGGAGCACTGCACCACCACCAGCACTGGCACCAGAGCCAGCAGTGGCAAGCTGGGAGGGGAAGACTGAGATTTGGATGGTCAAGGAGCTGTGCTCCTTTTCCTCCACCCATGACAGGACACCTTCTGTGGTGAGGATTGCACCTTCAACACAGAGCTGAACCTCTGCTGTGTTGCTGGTTTCAAGTAGAGCTACTGCAAGGCTTTGTGCCTCCAACTCTGTGTTGGATCNGAGGAACATCTCTTGGTGTGCAGGAGCACTGCACCACCACCAGCACTGGCACCAGAGCCAGCAGTGGCAAGCTGGGAGGGGAAGACTGAGATTTGGATGGTCAAGGAGCTGTGCTCCTTTTCCTCCACCCATGACAGGACACCTTCTGTGGTGAGGATTGCACCTTCAACACAGAGCTGAACCTCTGCTGTGTTGCTGGTTTCAAGTAGAGCTACTGCCAGGCTTTGTGCCTCCAACTCTGTGTTGGATCTTACCCAGGATTTATTAACCTGAGGTCGTCTTGCAGCCAGTNTGCAGGCTGCACAGCCCCAGCTCCCTCAGCCTCTCCTCGCAGGGCTGTGCTCCAGGCCCCTCCCCAGCCTTGCTGCCCTTCTCTGGGCACCTTCCAGCACCTCAACATGCCCAGAACTGGACACAGCACTCAAGGTGTGGCCTGAGCAGTGCTGAGCAGAGGGGAAGAAGGACTGCCCAGGTCCTCAACAGCAGCCCCCAATTTGCTGTGTCTGTTGCCTTAATAAGTGAAACCATTTGATTGTCTTAACTCTCTGAAGCTCTGTCAGTGCTGGTCCACATTGGGAGACTGGAAAAAGAGAGGCAAATGTTGTTTTTGTCAGATAGATCCAATAAGAGTCCTGGGCTCTGAGATAGGGAGATGCTGGGATGCCTGGATTCACAGAATGCCATGTTGGGAAGGACCTCAAGGCTCACTCAGTCCAACCTGTATCACAACACAGTCTCTTTCCATGAGTTATCTCACTCCACCTTTCTCAAACTCTGGGATTTCTGCAGAGTGGACACCAGCAAACCACCCTGGCAAAGGCCTGTTAACTTGTGGCACCTAATGCCCCCTGCCAGTGTCTCAGAGGGCTGGAGGGACCTGAGGACACCATGTGAGGCTGGTAGGGAGGTTTGGCTGTTGTCTTCTGAGGGTTGTTTTATTTCCAGCCTCCTTCAGTTGTATTTTCCCTCCTTGCTGTGCCAAGGGATTTCCAGACAGGTGTGAGAGGTTGGGGGAGTCATGGCATGGGCATGGCAGCCATGCCAGGGTATTCAGTAGGGGGTGGGGGTAGGAGAGGCTTTGTGGCAATGGTCTCCTGCCCTATTTCTCCAGTGGATGTGATAAAGAGGTAAAATACAGAGTTGTTCAGATGGGTAGTGAGGGGAGGTTGGAGCCAGATGGGGTTGGTCTCTCCTCCCTAGTAACAAGTGACAGGACAAGAGGAAATGACCTCAGATTGCACCAGGGGAGGTTTTCAGTTGGACATTAGAAGAAACTTCCTCACTGAAAGGGTTCTCAAAAGCTGGCACAGGCTGCCCAGAGAGGTGTCTGAATGCCCCTCCCTGGAGGTGTTTCAAAGAGGTGGATGTAGTGCTGAGGGCCACAGGTTAGCAGCAGCCTTGGCAGAGTTAGAGAATGGTTGGACTGGATGAGCTTAAAGGGTTTTTCCAAGCAAAATAACCCTCTGTGATTCTAGGAGCTCCAGCCAGCCCCAGCCCTGCTGGAGCTTAGCAGCAGCCCTGTGAGCTGCCTGCCTGACTTGTTGCTGCAAGGCAGCTTGGGCACCAGTCTTCAGCAGCTGAAGGATGTTTCCCTTGCAGCTCGACTTGCAGACCACAGGAGCTTTGCCCTGCTTGGAGCAGCACCAGCCAAGGCTTGCTGGGCACTGGGAGGGAGTCCTGCAAGACCTGCCTGGCTCCTGGGAAAACATCTGGCCAGATCTTCCCGAGGTGCACAGCTGGCTGCTGCTGGCTGGCAGCTGTGAAGACAGAGCTTGGCTACGAGCTCTGCTAGCACACAGCAAGACTTTCTGGGAGGCTTTTCAGCATTGAGTCTGCAGGAACTGCTCTGAGCAGGAAGCAGTAACCACAGAGCTCTATCTACAGCTCCTGGCAGAGCTGCTGCTGCTGCTCTGGATGTGACAAAACAAAGGTGGTGTTTAGCAAAGACATCCAGCACGGGGCTACCTTCTGGAGCTGAGCCTGAGGCTGGCTGCTGGGCAGCTCCAGGGGAGATGGCATGGAAAGATGGGCAATGAGCTCTCACCACCTCTGGATGGTGCTGGAGGCTACTGGGCCACTGAGCTTTGGGGAGCAGCACATGTGTCTGAGATGTCATGGCTTGTGCTCTGCCCATTTGGCTCTTGAGTTGGTTCAGCTGGTACCAGGGCAAAATGTAAGTGGCTGGGGACAACTGGGCACCCTCAAGGCTGTGGGGATGATAACTGTCACCAACAGGTGATGTAGCCTGACCCAAAGGCCACTTGTCCCCCAAAGGACATGCAGCCCCTCACCTCCTCCTGACAACAGCCTCTACATCCCACCCTGACCCTTCACTGCCCTCACCCCAGTGCTGCCAGGCTCCCTGCACAACCAGGCTGGGCTCACTGAGGGTCCAGGGCAGGCGTGTGGCTGTGTCCCTCTGCCCCCTCACCCTGGGCAGGAGGAGCCCTCCCTTGCCTCTCCCACCTTGTTTTGCAGAGTGGGGCTGACTACAGCTTCCTGGTGAGCCAGAACACGAAGCTGCTGAGCGCACTGGAGAAGCTGCAGCACCGCTGCTCCAGCCTGGCCGAGGAGAACAGCTTGCTGGTGAGCACCACCAGGGCCTCTGCTGCACCCTGCCCGGGTGCTGGGCTGCCATGGGATGCTCCATGAGGAGAAGCTCCCTGGCCAAGGTGAACAGCTTGCTGGTGAGCACCACCAGGGCCTCTGCTGCACCCTACCCGGGTGCTGGGCTGCCATGGGATGCTCCATGAGGAGGAGCTCCCTGGCCAAGGTGAACAGCTTGCTGGTGAGCACCACCAGGGCCTCTGCTGCACCCTGCCCGGGTGCTGGGCTGCCATGGGATGCTCCATGAGGAGAAGCTCCCTGGCCAAGGTGAACAGCTTGCTGGTGAGCACCACCAGGGCCTCTGCTGCACCCTGGCCGGGTGCTGGGCTGCCATGGGATGCTCCATGGGGAGGAGCTCCCTGGCCAAGATGAGCTGCCAGCTTCAAGAGATGTTGGGACATGAGATCAGCTGGGCAGGGCTGGGGGAGAGGGATCTGGGTGGTTAGGGTCCCGTGGGGGCCTTCACACTATACCAGCTGTTGGTTTGAGCAGGATCACTTCCTCACTGCACGGAGCAAGGACCCTGTGCTGCCCTCTGCCACCTTTGTTTGGTGGAACCCACAAGAAGCTTTAACACAGACACCCACTGCAGAGAGCAAGGCAGCAGAGAGCTGAGGGCAGGGAGGGGAAGTCTCTTTTCTTTCCTCTTTAATTGGAGAAGCAGAAACATTGATTCACTTCGCCCTCACCTTGGGGTGCCAGTGCAGCACTGCCCTCTCACAGCAGCTCAGCACTCAGCTCCTCTCCAGCTGCACAGGCAGCAACCAAAGCCAACCAGGCTGATACAGCTTGGGCCAGCCACTCTGCTTCACCCCAGGCCCACGGTGGGCAGCCAGGATGCTCGGGAAATACAAAGAGATGATGCTCCCCTCCTGCCACCTCCCTGGAGAAGCATCAGCCCCTTAAGCAGCCCCACAGCCTGGGGATGTGGCCACCTCCAGCCCCTGCAAATGTGATTGCTCAGCCTTTCAGATTTGTATCACCAAAGTGCATATTTGAGATAATTTTGTTGCACTCAAAACATCAATCCAGCATGACCTGCTGGCTGTGGGTTTAGCCCTTATCAGTCATCTGGCTTTCACAAAGCACCATCAGGCAAGCTCTCATCGACTCTGACTCTCAAAGCTCAGCCTGGGTCTTGTGGCTGAAGAAAAGCAGCGAGCACCCACGGTGGGATCTCACTGGGGTAGAGAGGAAAATAATTGGAAGCATCAGGCAAGCTGACATCTCTGCTGATGTGAAAAGACAGCACAACACATCTGGGTGCAACCTTGAGGGAAGGAGCCATCAGCGAGCAGCAGCTTATCGGAAGGGACAGATAACAAATAAAAGGGGATTAGGTGCGAGCAGAATCAATGGGAAGAGAAAGGAAATTTGCTTTGCAAATACCACAAAGTCCTCTGCTGTTGTCTCCCATTCCCCTCAGCTCATGCTTTGGTGTCAGGAGAGGAAGGACAACAGCTAAGCATGCAGCATAGATCCTCAGCTGAGTTCTGTATCCCCGGGGAATAAACAGGGAAGACTCAGGGGAAAGGATGAGGGACCAGGAAAGGCTGATGCTGGATGTGTGCCAAGTCCCAGCTCACAATGAGTGTGTTCTGGCTGGAGAGACACCATGTGGCATGGCATGGGCTGGGGCAAGGGGCATCTGATGGGGACCAAAAGGTCTCATTAATGAGAAACCCAGGAAAGCACAGGTTTGGGTGGCTGCAGAGGCAACACCAGCAGGCAGCAGTGTTCAGCGGCTGAGCAGCTGTAGAACAGGCTGGCAAAAGCCCTGTGGGTGCAGGGCAGGTCGGGCAGGGCTGGGGACCTTGGCTCCCACTAACACCCCCAAGATGAGCTGAGCAGGGGCTTCACCTCAACCCCCTCCTTCTGTTCTCTAGCGCAGGAGTTGCTTCCCCCAGACAGAGGAGAAGGTGAAGCACCTGAAGAGGAAAAACGCAGAGCTGGCTGTGATCGCCAAGCGCCTGGAGGAGAGGGCTCGGAAACTCCAGGAGGCAAACCTCAAAGTGGTGAGTGCTGGGCTTGGCTGCTGCTGGGAAGCTGAGCTAGGAGAGCAGCTCCTCACTGGGGCTTCTGCCTGGCTGCTTCTCTGAGCTAGAAAGGCCTTTGCTTGGCCCTGCTCTTACACCTACAGCAGACAGGCTTTGCACATCAGCAACAGGGCAAGAATGGACTCTGCTCCAGTGAGACCTCCCCTGCAGTGCTGGGGCCAGCTCTGGAGTCCTCAGCACAGCACAGACAGGGACCTGTTGAAGTGGGGTCAGAGGAGGCTACAGCAGTGCTGGCAGGGCTGGAAGCCCTCTGCTGTGAGGCCAGGCTGAGACAGCTGAGGGTGTTCAGCCTGGAGAAGAGAATGCTCCAGGGAGACCTTCTGGTGGCCTTTCAGGACTTAAGGGGGAGATTAGAAAACTGGGGACAGGCTTTTGAGCAGGGCCTGTTGTGGTAGGACAAAGGATGATGGTTTGAACCAGAAGAAGGAGATTCAGACTGGGGAGAAAGAGGAAATGCTTAACACTGAGGGTGGTGTGCCTCTGTCCCAGGCTGGCCAGCTTGGTGGTCACCCCTGGTGTCCCAGGTGTCAGGTGGGGGTCCCAGGTGTCCCAGGGACATCCCAGATGTCTCATCCCTGGAACCATTTCAGGTCAGGTTGTTTGGAGCTCTGAGCAACCTGCTGCAGCTGCAGATGTCCCTGCTGACTGCAGTGGGGTTGGACTGGGTGACCTTTAAAGGTCTCTTCCAACTCAAACCATTCTATGATTCTAAGAATCATGAAACCCAGCCAGCACCAGTCCTGCTTGGGCAGCTGCCTCTGAGCCTGGTTTCTTGCTGTAAATGTGCTGACCCACCTTAAGGTGTTAGTTCAAGGTAATTAGCTCAGCTTCCCTTGGGCAAGTGGTGAAAATAATTCATCTGACTTCACCTAAAAGAAACAGGAAGCATTTGCATAAGAAATGGAGTGTGGTAAAGCACAACAGGAAGGGGTGAGAGTCTCTGCTCTGCCCCATCCACACCTCACTTAGTTCCTCTGCAAGCTGCAGGTTTTTATTTTTTTCTTTTTTCCAACCCAACTGCAGCTGGTTGCAAGCCCTGTGGCATCTGACACAGTGCAGCAGTGGTGGGAGGTGGCTGTGGGATGTGGGCTCCTGGGCACCAGCTCTTGCATGACCTTCCTAATTGCAGTGGAGCAAAGTGAGGCAAAAGCTTTCTTCTGTTGGAAGGAAACCAGGGACTGTGATGGGGAATTCAGGCCCTTGAGGGCAGAAAGAAGGAAGTGAGAGCTTTGCTAGAGAGAAGGTGTAGGAGGTTTTCCTGGTCCTGCCTGCCCTGTCTGTCCCCAGGCACCATGTCACCCATCTGCCATGGTACTTGCAGGGGAACAGTTGCTGCCAGATGGACTTGGCAGATACATCAGGGGAAATTATTTGTTCTACATCCAAATGCTAGTCAGAGCCTCCAGCACCCATACAGATACTGGTTTATTACCTTCCCTGAGTTAAATGTTGGGGTGATGACAGCTCAAGACCTGTGCAAGGTCTGGGAGAACCAATCTGCTGGGCTCCTGGGCTGGGCCAGGTCTCCCAGCAGCAGAAAGTGCTTGGATGGCTGAGGCTCATGGAGGGTGGGCTGGAGGCAGGACCAGGAGCTGCATGCCCAGAGAAGAGGCCCTGAGGAGCTGGGGTTCATCTGGCAGCAGTTGCCCTGGTACACCAGGTGCTGTGGGCCAGGGCTCTCCACACTGGCATGTGGGTGAGATGCTTGGAAAGACCAGGGGAAGAAAGTGCACAAAGGTTGATGGCAGAAGGGTCCTGATCAGGCGAGGGAGAGAGTCCTCCCTCTCCAGACTGTCAGGCTTTGTCCAGACAAACACAGCTGGAGAGGCAGAGGCAGGCTTTGATAGACCCAGGGACTGCATGTGGCCTCACTGCCCAGGGGTTGGCATCGGCAGGGAGCTGTGAACTGCCCCTTCCTCCAGCTCCACAGTGCTGGAGCATGGCTTCAGGCATGGGGGCTGTGCTGAGGGCAAGTGTCCCAGGGACACTGTGGCCATGCAGCCTCAGCTCCTGCCTGAGGTCACTGCCCAGAGCCTGTATCCAGCCAGCTGCCTGTCCCTGTCTGCCCTGCTCCCCCTGAAGCATGCTGCCATCCCCACCCTTGCTCTTCCCTCCCTTCCTCTCAGGGAGCATGTGAAGCTCAGCTGCTTCTATTGAACATCTCCCAGTGCTCCCCTGGGCTTTCTCTTGCCTCTCCCTTTGCCTGCAGCTTCCACTTACCAGCATGAAGCCCTTTCCTGCTGCCTAGTGAAACCCACAGAAGCTCTACCTCTTCCTGCTTTGGCCACCTCCATCCTTGCTCCCATGCTCACCTGTTCTGCCACCCTCCCCTCCTCCTCTCTACTACTTTCTGCTGTTCCTCCCTCTTCATCCTGCTTTTCTCTCTTCCCTGCCCCCACTGTTGCCCTGCCTGCAGCCCCTAGTGCTGACAAAGCCCATTGGCCTCATCTGCTCAGGACCTTCTCCTTCCCACCTCTTCTCTGAACCCCTTCCTTCTCCATCCAGCCTTTCCTCTTTCCTCCCAGGTCTGTCCTGCTCCTCTCTCTGTCTGGCCCTTTAAGGCTTGTTTTTTTGACAGTGGTCCCTGCCTGGTGGCTGTTGGGGTGATGGGATGGTGGTTAACAGACACCAAGGGTTGTGGCTGCTCTCTCTGCTGCAGGTCACTGCTCCAGTGCCTCTGAAGGGCTCCAGCCTGGAGCTGTGTAAAAAAGCCTTTGCCCGCCAGCGTGCCAAGGACCTGACCGAGCAAGCCAGCGCTCTGCTGGCCAAGGACAAGCAGATCGAAGCTCTGCAGCAGGAGTGCCGCCAGCTGCAGGCCAAGCTCATCGCAGGGAAGGTGAGACACCTCCTGGGACAGCACTAAGTGGCTGGGGACAGGCAGTGCAACGGCAGTGATGGGAGCCAGGCTACAGGAAGCAGTGGGAGGGCAGTGGGAGGGCAGTTAGCCCCCAGTGCGGACTGAAACCGGAGGGCATTTGGTGTGGCACAGAGGCCACGGGGTGAGTGCGTGGCAGAGATGGTGTCCTGACCCCTCCAGAACACTGTGAGGGACACTTTGGATGTCCCTCCATGCATTTATGAGTCAAAGCTACCACTTTCAGCAGCAACTGAAAGTCCCTGCCTTGGAAAACCCCAAGAAGCTCCAAACACAAGACGACTTTTCCCAGCACTGAGCTTCAGGCAAGATGTGGCAGCAGGAGCTCCTTTGAAGGGGTTTCTTTACAAAGTAAACCAACCAGTGTGTTCCCAAGGACCTGTCCAAATCCCTTGTGGTGAGGGGCAGCTCTCTGAGTGCTCACAACCACCATGACCCTGGTGATAACTGGCTGCATCCCTTGTCTGACTGTGATGAAGGGTACAAATCATTAGCTGAGGGAGGGGTGTTCACCCTCACCACCTGCACTGCTCATGCCTGTAGCTTGGCTGGTGACCCTGGTTCCTCTCAGCACTAGCACAGAATTTATCAGTATAAATGCTGTGATAAAAGGGATAAAAGGATAATTGAGCTCATCCCAAGACAGACCTCTAACACTCATTGGATGTGTTGCTCCCTCCAAGCACAGTTTCTCTAGGATTACTCTGAAGGGAGCCTCTGCAGNAACAACTTCCTCCTAACATCCAGTCTAAATCTCCCCTCTGCCACTTCAAACCCATTCCCCTTATCCTGGCATTCCCAGACCTTATCAATAGTCCCTCCCCAGCCTTCCTGGAGCCCCCTTCAGATCCTGGAAGGCCACTCCAAGGTCTCCTGGAAGCCTTCTCCTCTCGAGGCTGCAGAGCCCCAACTCTCTCAGCCTGTCCTCACAGCAGAGCTGCTGCAGCCCTCTCAGCATCTTTGTGGCCTCCTCTGGACCTGCTCCAACACTTCCATGTCCTTCCTGTGCTGGGGGCCCCAGAACTGCACACAGGACTCCAGAAGCTAGGTGAAATGATTCCCACTCCAGGTGACTAAAACAACCTGCCCTGGACATATCAGATTGTTGATGAGCTGGATGCCCTTTTCAGCTTAGAGCAGTTAATAAACTCTCCTCAGAGGCTCAGTAATGCTTGGGCTGACACTAGATTTCCCCTATTGTGTGATTAAGTGCAAGCTCTTGCACATAGCTGAGCTGAACTTAGGTTTGTACCTACCCTACTCACAGGATATTTAGGTGACAAACACTTCCTTTATTTTTGTCTGTGGCCTCTCTCATTTTAACAATGGGTTTGAAAGGAGCTTCTCAGTCTTTCCCTGATGTAGATCACAGCAGGACAGTTCTGGTGTCTCCAGCATAAGAACATGGAACTGATTGAGAAGGTCTTGAGGAGGCCAAGAAGATGGTTGGAGGGCTGGGGCACCTCCTCTGTCTAGCAGAGGCTGTGGGAGTTGGAGCTGTTCAGACTGAAGAAGAGAAGGCTCCAGGGAGACCTTAGAGAAGCCCTCCAGTGCCCAAAGTGATCCTACAAGAAACTGGGGAGGGACTTTTGACAAGGGCTTGTAGTGATAGGACAAGGGGCAATGGTTTGAAGCTTGAGGAGGACAGATTTAGACTGGATATTAGACAGAAATTCTTTCCAGTGAGGGTAGTGAGACACTGGAACAGGTTGCCCAGGGAGGCTGTGGATGCCCTCCCCTTGGAGGTGTTCAGAGCCAGGCTGGATGAGGCCTTCAGCAACTTGATCTAGTGGAAGGTGTCCCTGCCCATGGCAGGGGGCTTGGAACCAAATGGTCTTTAAGATCCTTTCCAACCCAACCCATTCTATGATTCCATGAACTCTGCTTGTTCAGGCTGCCCACTGATCCCTTCTGGCATTAAATCACAGGAAAAAGTTATCCAGCTCTGCCTGTGCTCTGCTGTGTCCCCAAGAAGAAATTCCCTCCCTGGTCCCCACAGAAGAGGGGCCAGACCCTTTCCAGAGCAGTCTGATTTTCTTAGCAGAGCCTGCTGGGCAATCAGAATCTGCCAGGGAACAGAAGTGACAAACTGTAGAGGAATGTGACCAAGGCAAGTGAGCAAGATTCACTTCAGGGAGAGGAGACACACATGGGTGCCATCTGCAGGGTGTGGATGAACTCAGCTTTGCTAAGCCAGGGGTGA
>VWYK01071241.1:0-10869 GCA_013399775.1 Semnornis frantzii | reverse complement strand
ATTCTATGGTTCTATGGTTCTTTTTTTCTCCCTAAATTTCCTGTAAAACAAGAAAGGTAATAAAATCAGACAATTGACTATTCCTTAATTCCATGAATATATAAAAGGTCTCAAGGACAGATTACATTTCTCTTCTGATCTGAAATTCTGTGATTTGAAATAATCCTGATGACTTCATTCCGAGGTTACTGACCAGCTTTTAACCACACATGGGTATGAAGAGGCAAGTAGCACAGTGGAAAAAAAGAGCATTTCTACACTTACATGTCTGGGAAAGCACTAAGGGAGGGAAGGGTCCACAAAAAAANCAGCAGGGGAAAAAACAAAGGGGGGGAAGGAGCACAAAAAAAAAAAAAAAAAAAAAAAAAAAAAAAAAAAAAATCAGAATGTGTGAGAATTAGAAGTAGACCCTGATGGTTTGGCATGGGCTCAGCCACACTGGAGGTTGAGTGGTGCCTGCAGAAAGAGAAAGAGTGGAAGTGGAAGGCTGTGTGCCAGCTGCTCAGGAAGGGTAACATAGCTTCCACAAACCTGCTTTTTTATACCTAGCCACAAAACCACATAGACCTTTTCTTTCCAAATTCTTCTCCCCAGTTTCTTATAAATTCCTCCACTGTTTCCTCTCATTATTCTTACCCTGTGGCTGAACTTCGCTAATAATTCCAAACAAAATCTGCTTTTTTCAGTTGGAAAATGCCTTGTCTGAAAACTACCTGTGCACTGTCTACTGGCAAATAATGCAGGCACCAACTGCACATGATTACTGTAGTTCATTGTTCAGAAGATACTCAGGGACATCAACACATTCCAGTTACAGGAGAAACTGGCAGAGGCTTTGATGGAGCAACCTTTCCAACACAGGAACTCAAAGAAGTTTTGCCTCCTACAGTGCTTTTTAATGCATCACAAAGCTTATAAAATGTTATTGTGGTTAAACATCCAGCAGTAAACTCTTCCTGAAGCAATTACTCTCCCTCCTCAAAAAGTGGTTTATGAGAATCAAGTGGAAGAAAATACATTGTATCACCCAATGATCTAGTAGCTATGAATGAAAAATTTCCACTTTCTCCTCTGCTTCTCTTAAAGGTATGCAGATGGTAGGCACTGAGCAGTTAGGGACCCAAGGTTTTCTGACAGAATAATGAAAGGTGGGCAAGGTAGGCAGGCACAAAATGTGCTGTGAGTTTCGTGCAGTTACAATGTCAAAACTAAGACGAATGAAAAAGTACACCAGTGTCAAGTGCATGGCCTCTGTCTTCAGAAACATTGAGGTGATTACACCACCACGTACCATTATATGAAGAGCCAGTCTTAAGCCCAGCAGTTCTGAACAAAGCCCAAAAGGGGAGAACAAACAGCAATGTGGTGCTTTGGGCACTTTTTTCTCCCATCTGCAGGAAAGGTAATTCTGATGGGGTAAGGAACAGTGCGTTAAGGAAACACTTTAGTTCCCAACTGGAAACACTCAAATATATCTGACAGGGCAATGAGGCTGGTGAGGGGTTTGGAGGGCATGTCATATGAGGAGCAGCTGAGGGAATCAGAGTTCCTTAGTTTGCAGAAAGCTAAAGGGAGATCACTACAGGTACCTGGAAAAGGTTGTAGTGAGGCTGGTGTTGGTCTCTTCTCTCATGCAACTAGCCATAGGATCGGAGAAAATGTGCCAGGGGAAGTTTAGGTTGGATATTAGGAAAAATGTCATTGCTTAAAGAGTGGTGAGCATTGGAACAGGCTGCTCAGGAAGGTGGTGGAGTCATCATCCCTGAAGGTATTCTAGAAGCATGTAGATATGGCACTTAGGGATAGACTGTAGTGGTAATGGTAGTCAGGTTACATTTGGACTCAATGATCTTAAAGTTCTTTGCAGGTTACACTTGGACTTAATGACCTGAAAGGTCTTTTCAGGTTACATTTGGACTCGATGACTTGAAAGGTCTTTTCCAATAACTAGAAGTACTGCACTGCATTTTTCTACTTAGCTCATTAATCCAACCCGGTGAATCTGTGTCACACTTGAAGGTGTTTTTCCAGAGCCACAGAAAGTTATACATCTTAAAACCAATGCACAATATTGTGATTTTTTCCTTCCATAAGAAGACCTCAAATGATAATGTAGATAGAAAACAGAGTACACACAGGAGACTATTAGAAACACAACTGAGCAAAGAAAACCCTGCCAAGTGCCATTTCTCCGGAGAGTCTGAGCTGACACTCGGATCAGCCAGAAGCAGCAGCACAGTGAAACTACCTGTCTGCAAGATCCATTGAACAAACCTTTTTTTCCTTATTTCTCCTTTTGAGAAACAGATTTTCTAAAAAGTTAATACTGCAGCCCAGGTACTGGCTTTAACTCAAATTCACAAAAGCATCTGTGTGCACACAGAGTTTGGTAACATGCAAAGCTCACCCAATGTGCTGCAAGACACTAGGAATCAGTTAAGATATTTAAAATTTATTTGGGGCATGCAGTAGTCCATGCTCCTTCAAGACAGAGAAGTAGAGACTACAGAGATCAGAAAATTATTTCATATTCCTGTTAATCATCCTTGTCATTAGGTAGGTCATGAGGGTTATCTGCTGTCACCTGCAGCATCAGCAAAAGAAATGGACAACTGGGCTACCGCTGCTAGCTAACATCTCCTCATTGTAATAAAATGGAAACCAAGAGGAAAAATATTTGGCTGCTTCTGGCTCTTAAGACATATACAAACCTAAAGCATTTTAAAGTATTTAAAAGAAGAAACCAGGTGGTGTCATTACCCAAGGTTACCTAAAAGCCACTGTGCGTTAACCAACTACTGTGCAGCTGAACGTGAAGCAGTAGACAAGCATGCAAGGACAATTAGAGGGCATATATGACAATGAGAAGACAAGATGCTCAGGGCAAAGGCGAGGGAACATTGGCAACACCAGCTCATCAGATCACAATCAGATCTGAAAGCTCCTTTCGGATCTGGAAGGCCAAACCCACACCCAAACCAGGTGAGCTGACAGTCACTACTGATTGCCTCCAGGGACAACCATAGAGAAAACTGAAAACTCTTTAGGAATGTTGCAGCTTTACAAATTCAAATACGTCAAAATAAAATCTTGCACTCCTTTTAATGTAAAAAAGTGTCACAGAAAAGGCAGAAAATAAAAAGATCTGGCTTCCACTTCAGTGGTACTTTTTCTATTACTGCAGTCCAAAATAACTGATACTGAAATGCTGCACAGGACTGGCATAAGAATGTAGTTCAAACGCACGACTGCTTCCTCTAAGGAGAGAGCAGCCCCACAAATATCTCAGTTATTTATTTGTTTTAGTCAGGCCAAGACTTGGTTCAGCTCCATTAGCAGCTGGGTTTTCTTCTTCCCTCATTCCTTTTCAAAGGTATATGAAATCTGAACAAAGCAATGCTGAATAAACAGACAAAGAGGACTCCTGAATATCTCCATTTTGATTTTCCTGTTCTTTCCACCATTAACACATCTTCCTAATCACCTAAAAAAGGACAGAGTTGTGCGGAGACAGTTAACTGTGATCTGAAGAACTCATAACCTGGAACCGGACTTGGGATACTTCACTTCAGTGACTGAACAGGACTAATTCCCACTTCTTGGTCACCTTTCTACTTTAAAGGCATTTTTTCAAGCTCATTATATTCCATGGTGGTGTGCTGGATTAGGAACTTGCCTTCCCCACTACGAAATTTCCCAGACTAAGTCAGTGAGTCTGGAAGTAAGATGAAGCTATATTTACAACATGGCAAAATTTACAACCGTATCTATGCAATACTTACAAGTATTTGCAATCATATACAAGTTAGAAATAATACAGAAATCTAAACTCCCTCCCAGACAAAGAGAACCACCCAGAAGGCCTCAAAGCTACCACTCTCTCTGTTCCCTCCATGCTCTACCTCAGACAGATAACCAAAACAAAGCAGAAGCTTAGTTGCTGAGATAAAAGGTGAGCTATCAGAGCGAAAAAGAAAAAAAAAGCGGTAAGATGGAAGGACACAGACCAGACAGAGAAAGGAACAGGGCAATGTCCTGGGACAGTGAGAGAACATTGTTCATGTTTTGATTTTTTATGCCTCTCAGCAAACAATGAATGATATAAGCATCATCATTTTCCTTTCACAACCAATGGTCTTATGTCTCTCATGAAAATATTCCAATATGAAGGGGTCTACAGGAAGGCTGGGGAGGGACTACTGACAAGGTCTTGCAATGACAGGACCAGGGGCAATGGGTTTGAACTGGCAGAAGGGAGCTTGAAACTGGATGTTAGGAGGAAGTTCTTTACAGTGAGGGGGATGAGACACTGGCACAGGTTGCCCAGGGAGGTTGTAGAGCACAGAATGTGATCTTTGATCACATTGGGTGATTCTGTGCTCCACGCCCTCCCTGGAGGTGTTCAGGACCAGGTTGGATGAGGCCTTGAGCGACTTGTTCTAGTGGAAGGTGTCCCTGCCTATGGTACACAGGGGTTGGAACTAGATGATTTTTGAGGTCCCTTCCAACTTTACCATTCTATGATTCTATGAATTAGCCTCAAACCAGCACACATGGTCAGACCATCTCTCTTTACCCATGAAGCCTCACAGGGTTCTTCCAGCAGACTGTGGTGGTTTTCCATGGAGAAGAGGAATCAGTTCCAAGTACTCCAGAGAAATCTTCACTTCTTGTCTGACCACGCTTGTAAAACAAGAGTGTTATGAAGGTGCTTGCAGATTTGACTGCTGAGCATGCACGCAGAATGAGTAAGGAGTTTCTGGGAGATTAATAAATAAGGTCAGGAAGCAAGTCCAGACTAAGTGGTTAGGAGCTAATTACTGAAAAATATGCCTTGGTAACAAAAGACAGCAGCTGACATAAAAGTGCAGCTGGTTGGCAAGGCCTCCATGTGAAAAACTGCACACTAGGAGATCCTACCACCAGCAGAGCCTGCAAATGCAGCACACCTACCCATAAAATCACTTCTGCTTACTTTTGTTCTTTGTTTTGAAGCTGATCTTCATTGCAGTCTTGGGCACTGATTTTGAAGGCCAGACACTGACATCTCTGGGGGAAATCATAGAATGGTTTGGTTTGGAAGGGACCTTAAAGATCATCTGGTTACAAAACCCATGACACGGTGGGCAGGGACACCTTCCAGTAGACCAGGTTGTTCAAAGCGCCATCCGGTCTGGCCTGGTATACTTCCAGGAAGGAGGCATCTGCAACCTCTCAGTGCAACCTGCTCCAGCACCTCACTGCCTTGACAGAAAATCATTTCTCCTACACTCAGAATGCTCTGACCAAACATGAGCACTGAAGAGATGTTTACCAAGGGGGCCAGGAGCCACTGAACAGCAAACTTCCTGGGCAAGGCACTGAAGAGGCACGAAGCAAATGTAAAACCTGTGGCACTCAAAGGCACTATGCCTTGCAGAAAAGAGTCCACTGATGAAACAGTAGTAAAGTGGGCTGAGACACTGTGGTGAGGGGTTGTGAAACTGTAATTTTAATCTGGGTTCTGTTAAATGTGTCATACATATAACAGAAAAAAGGCATCGTGATCTCCAAACTCCACTGCACATTCTCATCAAAACTGAGCAGAACACTCTAGCACTGTTGCAAATCCTACCAACTCAAGTGCCTCTTACATTCATGTTGCACAGTGGTGTGCTAATAGGCTGCAGTGGAAAGACAGTGTTAACACAAGCCAATGTGGTGTTAGTAAGCACACAGGAATAAAGGTTGTGCTTGATCTCTCCTGCTTCCAGTCCAGTTCTTCCGTTTCAAGTCCAGCTCTCCTGCTTCAAGCCCAGCTCTTCTGAGGCAACATTAACCATACATAAAATTTTAATTTAAAAAAGCTGGTTTTGAAGGTAGCATCAGAAGCACCTGAAGACACCACAACCCCTTTTTGCTGCTCCATATGTATAGAAATTGGAAATTATTAAGTGACTGAAATCTTGGGCAGTCTTACCAACTCCTAAACCAGGCACAGCAGGTGGTGCCACCTGTGCCAATCTGATGCCAGCCAAAACAAACCTCTACACAGTACTCTGAAGAAAAAAAAAAAGCGCTGATCACATTAGTAATTGTGGATAAATTATGCCACTGGGCAGGAACAGCTCTTCCTGGGTGCAGCAACTGTGACCAATCTCTCATTACCCCGGACCCACAAACAGCGTGAACAGAGAAGCAGCCCAGCGTGCCAGAGCCGCGCAGCTGCGCCTCTGCCGGGGCTGCGCTATGCCAAAGCAGCACATTCCAGGTGCTTTATTTTGGGTGGGTGAAGTGCATCACATAGTTACACAAGTTCCTTGCTTGCTAGTCCATTTTTTTCCCACACATTTCATGTTATTCATTCACTACAGCTAATCCTGAAGAGTAGAGGACTTTAACCCCACCACCAACCCGTCCTAAACTGAGGAAATCTGTTTGCAAGCTTGTCACATTTTTAATAGAAGAAGAATGAGTAACAGGTTCCTTTCTCACTTCCTGAGTGTATTTTTCTGACTTAAAAGACTTTTCCTCTGTCTTTGACAGCAATTTTCAATCTAACTTCTTGTGTACTTACTTTAATACAATATGAGATGCAATTATCTCCATAGTGTTTACAGCATCTATGCCTTGGGCCATGTTTGCACCTGCAAAAAAAGCACAATGAAACACATACTGACTCATAGCTGTTTTCAGCATCATCAACTGGAGACTTCATAAATTTTTCTCACCTAAAAATACATAAAGTGCCATTTCCCCCCCACTCATTCTCCACATTACCCATTGGAACTTTAATGATGCCATAAAAAGCCAATAAAAACTAACAATACTTCAGTTGTAGGGCAAGAAGTGTCTGCACACTTACTTGGACTCAAACTCTTGCCATGCTACACGTTAAATACAAAACGAAAGAACAAGTTTTCTGTGGCAGCCAACACAGAGAAATGACATGACCCTTCCAGTTTGTCTTTGCATCATGGTTCTTGAAGGATACTTGACCAAGAATCTCTTGTCTCTGTCCTTACATTTTTCATATCATTGTAAGGTTCACTGAAGAGCAATGCAGAACATACAAAAATGCAGAGAGATGCCCCGCGAGACTTGTGTCAGTTAGGAGCCCTTCACTCTTCTACTCTGTAGGTTTTTCTGTAGCTCTTACTTCAGACTGAGAACTTGACTATAAGCATTTAAAAGTGAGTGTCTTGGGCTTGGCTGCATGACTATAGTGCCAGTTAGCCTTGCACTGTAGAGAATGAAAAGTAATTTCACATCAGGTCTGAACTTGCTATTGCGCCAGAGTCAAGTATTTAAGTTTTAGTGCAAAATAAATCACACAATTTATATACTGTGTCAAATGCCTTCGAAGTTTGGAACTGTGTGCTATAAAGTCTAATGGTCATAAATCATCTGTGAGGTCAGTTTATGTAGCAAAAATTGTAATGAGAATGTGATCAGGTTACAGGCATTTAGACTCAATTATATTAAAAAGAACCATATGGAAGTGAAACTTGCGAGAGCATTAGGGCTGAAAACTGAAAGTTTTCTAAGTGTCTTGAGTCTAGAATTTCAAAATCTTAAAGAAAAAATGCTCTTCTTCACCCATAGTCCCTTAGTCCTTCTATTTAATGAACAGGGGAAGAGCTATGAACTGAGTAAGTGGTATTTAAGAAAAAAATAGGTATAAACAACTCAGCTAAAAGAGCTGTGTTTGCTTGTAGGTCTTTTGTTGTCTAACAGAGCCATGACTGAAGAGCCACTGCTAACTTCTTTCACACTTCTCAATTCTCAAACGCACAACAAGTCATAAGAAGTCCCCATGTGATGTAGGTCACCTTGTGTTTGTTCATTTTCTGAGCAAGTAAGACGAGCACAAGACACCTGAAAGACCTATTTCTCTCTTGCATGCCAGCAGGTAAAGATCTCATCATAAAACTGCTCCAGATAGGTCAATGGAAATGAGGATTCATAGTTGTGGCATAAACAGGCTCCTGGTCTGTTTTTCATTCCATCCTCCCTGTCAATGAATGGTTTCAGGGGCACCCAATGTGTCTAAAGCAGACAAATGATGCCCAGCAGAAGTACACAGTCTGAATGTATCAGACTGAAAAGCTTCTGATGTCATACCTTAAAACTCATACTAATGGGCAATAAATTGTACCCTGCAGACTAGAAGGAACTTCAAATCTCTAAATCTAACAGTTTCAGACTCCCTGTCTCCTGACTGTGGGGGAAGGCCTAATGGCTACCAATCCTCTTCTTAGGCAGTTCTCCTTTGTGCCATGCAGGGATGCAGCTCCCCAAAGAGATGATGTTATGGTCACTTACGGTGACCTAAGTAAGGTGTGCTCATGTGCAGTTTTCCCTCAGTTTCACTACCAACACCTGCAGAAACACAGCATGAAAACTGCAGAAAAAGCAACCACCGCCCTGCTGCTCAGGCATGACAATTCCTTCTGCCTTGTTAGACAACTGCATGTTGCAAGCCGCTGCTGTGACAAACAGGACTTCAATTTTTATTTCGCTAGACTTCATCATTTGCCACTGATAACTTCTTGCTAAAGGTGAAATGCAGAACACTTAGTTCCAAAGTAGAAGTGTTATAAAACATTGTCAAATACAACGCAACAAAATATGAGAACAAGCTAATTAAGAATGCATAATTTTGATTTTTTTTTTTCCCTTCTATTTTCTTTGACTCACACTTTGTCCATAAGCTTCTTTGTTAGAGCCAGGATATTCATCGACTCTGATACTTTTTCACAATGCTTTATCTTTCTGTCTAGTGTCGAAAACACTGCTTCGGGTGAAAACGAGTGAGTGGGGATTTCTTCTTTGCCAACAATGAACCTGAAAGAAACAACACAAACCAGGTCAAAACAATAATTACATAAATAACTCAAAGACAAACGTGAAATCTTTTAAGTCTTTAAGATGAGCTTGCAGTGACTGAGGTCTGCAAAAGAAAACATATCCTATACCGCTACCAAACTTTGTATCTCTTTGGAAAGATCTCTCCGCCAACATGTATTTCAAGTCCAGGTAATGGTCACGACTGCTGCTGGAAATTTTTTTAAACTAGGAACAAAAATATTACTAGGAAGGTCCACCTGCCATAGAAAAGAAAAATGCAGATAAGAAAATAAAAAGGCACACAAGATATTTCAATAATTTCCAACAAAATGGAGTTGCACAAAGGTTGCTAATTACTATAACATTTTTGTAAAATATCTCTCTAATAAAATCCTCAGAATGTTTTTGCATGCACTTTGTTTTGCTTAGTTTCACCTTTAGCCCTTTTCCTTCACCCAGAAGTTGGCAGTGTCAGCTGACCAGCTCATCTGGGATGGAGAATTATTGTGCATTGAGGATGCCCTCGGGCACAAGGGCAAGATGCTTCTTAACTCTCGGCACTGTACTCCAAGTGATAGTGAAGTGTGGTAGCCTTGCTGAAGGTCTAAGAGTGCTGGGTTTCTGCCTGTGACTGTAAACTGGTGACTTCCGAAAGCACCATTTCTGCACATTGCTACAGGAGCATTTCTAGGCTATAGACTGAATTATTTAATTCTTTGCAGTTGATATCAAATTCCATGGCTGTTTCATAGCTGCAATCACTATAAAATACTTTGCACTACCAACACCAAGCCTGTCTTGCCTGACTTCATCTGTTTTTACCACCTGTGAGTTGACATTGACCGTGCATCGGTCTATCCCAAGAGGTAGACAGGCAACAGAGTGTGTAAGAGAAAGGTAAGAATGATCTGTCTTTGTATTTCTGACACAAGGAGAGTTCTGTATAACTCCCACAAAAAAAATGAGTAACAGCAGAGTGAATCCTAGGAGAGGCTGGATCCCAATGGCAGACAAGATCTAGTGGCGTTTTGAGGACATCTCAAATAAATGCACAACAAATCCACGCTTTATTTCACTGCTGGTTACAGAGGTACTGATGTCCACTAAACATTTTGTAAATGCAGCAAACAAATTTCAGGTCAAAACACAGCAGTTGTCTGCTTCCAGGAGAATAGCAGAGGTCACATATTCCAGTTTTAGAAAGAAACAAGATTAATGCCCCTTCAAAACCATTCAACTGCATGTCTGCATTTCATTTAAGAACAGTTCCCATTATAAAAGTTTTTCCTCTCTTGCCAGCACATTATGCCTTCTTCAAAATATTCTGGAAACCCCAAAAGCTGGAGAAGTTTTACAATAGCATCGTTCTAAGGAATACTCTTTTCACACCACACAGCTGCCACTGTGCAGGATTCCTTACAACCTCCACTTTATGCTACATACTCACAGAAACTTTACTTACTTCAGTGCAGAGTAAGTAAATCCTTTCAAGCCATCTTTGCACCTGAAAAACACAACCAAGAGTTCTTTCTGTAATGGGCTGTTTTCAACACAAAGTTTTATACATCAACTGTTGTATAGGAAGGCAAACATTAGCTTCTCATTAATCAAAACCAGCACATCTGTAACAACTATGCGGTTGTTCCCAACTTGACAGTTGTCATCACGCCCTTGGGACATCTCAGGAACAAAGTGGAGCACACAAATGCCAGTGCTTCTCTCCTTCACCCAAAACAAGAGTGAAGAAAGTTTTAAAGCATGGTGACAGACCACTGGAGCGAGAGTGGAAGATTTCATGTGACAAAGAACTGTTGCTTTATGGAAAAGAAGCCATGAAATATAAATGTTAGTGCAAGGAGAAAAAGGAGGTTGGACCTTAAACTGACCACCAACCCTGCTGTGAGGGAATGGTTACTCTGACTTGGAGATTAATTGTGCCACTTTGCACAGCGTTGACCTCTGCAGCTCACCACTTGAAGAAGACTCAATGTAGAAGTCCCAGGTTTTCAATTTCTTCATTTTTTTTCCCCCTGAGGAACA
>VWYK01071240.1:0-24888 GCA_013399775.1 Semnornis frantzii | reverse complement strand
TGGTTGTTTTGGTTTGGTTTTGAATTTCCTGACTGTTGGAAGAAGTGACTCTACGTTTGCAAGCAAGCCAAGTAGGGGAAGTCACAAAGGCAGCCGTGAATCACAGAATTAACCAGATTGGAAAAGACCTCTAGGATCATCAAGTACAACCTATCACCTAACCCTTCTAATTAACTAACCCATGGCACCAAGTGCCTCATCCAGCCTCCTTTTAAACACCTCTGAGGACGGTGACTCCACCACCTCCCCAGGCAGGCCATTCCAATGCCAATCACTCTTGCTGGGAAGAACTTCTTCCTAACATCCAACCTGAACCTGCCCTGGAGCAACTTGAGGCTGTGTCTCCTTGTTCTGTCCTTGGGTGCCTGGGAGAACAGAATGAACCTAGGCTATTTCTTTTTCATAGTTCCTCAACAGATCAGGGAACCAGCTTCTAAACTTCTCAACATAAGCCAGTCTATGATTCTACAATTCCTGATTTCTGTTGTTGGATGATAGGGGAGGCTGGATTTTCTTGAAGGGCATTAGCCACATGGGCTACATAACTGTTTTGAAATGTTTTGTGTGTAGTTTCTCTACCTGCCTCACAATTCGAGAGCTCTGGATCAATGTGCTGAGGCACCAGTTCAGCTTATCAGGAGTTCAGGTGATGCCCTGGGTAGCAAAAACCTCAAACATGACTTAAGTGCATTTTTGGCATACCAACTGTCTGTAGGTAACTGTGGAGTTAATTTGATAACATCTTGTTTCTGCTACACTTTCTTTTACAATTGAGAATTTAATACCAGGTAATGGCAAGAAGAGAAGAGTTTAAGAAAGAAAAAGTCAAGCATGTAAGAAAGGAATATTTATTAACATTTAAGGTTTTGTTTACTTTCGTTGAATTTGTATTAAGGGAAAGTTTGGAGCCCAATAGCTAAATATCCATTAGACTGAAGATTCTAGTCTCTGAGCCCCAATGCCAGGCCAAGGGGCAGTGGGAGGAAGTTGAAGCATAGGAAGTTCTATAGAAACATGAGGAAAATGTTTTCCCTGTGAGGGTGACAGAACCCTGGAACAGGCTGCCCATGGGGGCTGTGGAGTCTCCCTCTCTGGAGATATTCCAGAGCTGCCTGGATGTTTATTTATCGATCAACCTGAGAAAATAGGTAGGAAGCCACATCAATAGTCTGAAAAGTCTTTCAGCTGACTATAAAATCACTCAGATGCTGAAACCTGCAATGTTTCAAACAGGTTACCAAAATTCACCTCTTGTGGTATGCATACACAAAAATCTCATTGTGGGACAGACTAGGAAAACTAAAAAGAACCACTGTAAATACTACCCAGCTTCGCTCTTTCCAGTAACATCCCTCTTCTGCTTCCTTATTTATGGTAACATGGATAGTGACATTTGCTGTGAAAAGATCAGAGCAAATGTCACTTACTTCATTAATCTACGACTAATTACGATTAATTGGAGGGAAGGGGGGAGTAATTTTTTGGCTCCTGAGTAATTCTTGAGCAACACTTAAAACAGAGAAACTTCTCGCAGAATCACAGAATGTCAGGGGCTGGAAGGGGCCTCAAAAGCTCATCCAACCCAACCGATCAGATCAAGTCCAAAGATGTTGCAGGGAAGGTGCCTGGGTTTCAGAGAGCTACCGTTAACATAGGGAGGTTGTCTGATAGAATTCCACTTGGTGGTTTCTGTATATATATTTCTTCACAGAATCACAGAATGTCATGGTTGGAGGGGTCTTCCAAAGCTTATCCAGTCCAAGCCCCCTGCCAGAGCAGGAGCACCTACAGCAGATCACACAGGAACACATCCAGGCAGGTCTTAAATATCTCTAAAGAGAGACTCCACAACTACCCCCTGGGCAGCCTCTTCCAGGGTTCTGTCACCCTCCCAGTGAAAACATTTTTACTTGCATAAGCTGAATGAGGTGAAAAAGTTCAGCTTTACCTTGCTGCAGTAACTTAGAAAACTGAATCTGAGTGGTTGAACTGAGTTGAAGTATTTTGGGTCAGAATAGCTTAGCCATGTTTTAAACGGAAATAATGTTATTCAGCGGCTTAGGCCGTGTTCACAGTCAATGCACTACTTTCAAGGGGTCTGTGAATTGAATCAAGAAAAGCAAATTGAGATTCAGCATTAAATTTTTACAGTTGTGGAAAATATTAAAGCATCAGGTCAGGTTGGGAGCCACCTGGCTTGAGAGCAGCATTGTGGAGAAGGACCTGGGGTGTTGGTGGACAAAAGGCTCAACGTGCATTAACAGTGTGCTGCGGAGGCAGAGAAAGCCAACAGGATGCTAGATTGCATTAATAAGGGTATTACAAGCAGAGATAAAGATGTCATTCTCCCACTCTGCTCAGCACAGGTCAGGCTGCACCTTGAGCACTGTGCACAGTTTTGGTCCCCATTATACAAGAAAGATGCAGACAGGCTGGAAACAGTCCAGAGAAGGGCCGTGAGAATGGTCAGAGGCCTGGAAGACCTATCTATCATGTGAAGGAAGGCTGAGAGAGTTGGGTTGGTCCAGCCTCAAGAAAAGAGGGCTTAGGGGAGACCTCATAAGCATGTACAAGTACATAAAGGGTGGCTGTCATGAGGAGAGGGAGACTGTCTGTCTATAGAGCCACATGGGGTAATGGACAAAAATTGCTACTGTGGAGAATCAGACTGGATGCTAGCAAAAAACTTTTTACCATTCAAACTATTAGACACTGGANGGTCCAGCCTCAAGAAAAGAGGGCTTAGGGGAGACCTCATAAGCATGTACAAGTACATAAAGGGTGGCTGTCATGAGGAGAGGGAGACTGTCTGTCTATAGAGCCACATGGGGTAATGGACACAAATTGCTACTGTGGAGAATCAGACTGGATGCTAGCAAAAAACTTTTTACCATTCAAACTATTAGACACTGGAATAAATTGCCAAGGGAGGTGGTGGATTTCCCTACATTAGACAATTTCGAGGCCCATCTTGACAGGGTACTGGGCCATCTCATTTAAAGTATATTCTTACCCTGAAAGGTTGGGCTAGATGATCCTTGAGGTCCCTTCCAACCTGGTATTCTACAAATCTGTGAATCAGAAAATCATAAAAAATGAAGAATATATGTGTTTATATATACATGTGTGTAGATAAATACATCTAAAGGCTATCATACTACTGAAAACAGAGATAATAGCTCTCTGTTCACACTCGAAATAATAACAATTAAAGATTTGCACAGTGTAGGAAAGAATAATTCTAAATTTACATTTACTTCTAAGAATGGGATAAACCTAAAATCTAGAAGAGTTGTGTTCTCAACAGCCAGTCACACTGGTATTGTGGCATGTCAGTATGCAAAAAGATTAACATCTGAGCTCCTTGCATAGATGAATTTTTAATACATAGATTAATCCATAGTTGAAAGAAAAATACCGTATTATGAAGAATGTAGCAGAACATTCAAATAGTCTCAATTTCCTGAATTTTAGGATGATTAGGAGACTTGAGCATCTCCCCTACAAAGAGAGACTGAGAGCCATGGGGCTGTTTAGTCTGGAGAAGAGAAGACTGAGAAGGGATCTGATCAATGCCTATAAATATCTGAGGGGCAGGTGTCAAGTGGAGGGGGCCAAGCTCTTTTTGGTGGTCAGCAGCAATAAGACAAGCAGCAGTGGATACAAACTGGAACAGAGAAGGTTTCGCCTCCACATGAGGAGAAACTTCTTTAGAGTGAGGGTGCCAGAGCCCTGGAACAGGCTGCCCAGAGAGGTTGTGGAGTCTCCTTCTCTGCAGACTTTCCAAACCCACCTGGATGCATTCCTGTGTGGACTACCCTAGAGGATCCTGCTTTGACAGGAGGGTTGAACTGGATGATCTCTGGTGGTCCCTTCCCATCTCTAATATTCTGTGGTTCTTTGAGATCTGAAGTTATGAGAGTAAATTTTAAAACTACTCTTTTCCTGAGTCACACGATAAATATAAAATAGATAAAGCATAGTAGCTCAGAAGGAGGAATTTTTTCACTGTGAGGATGACAGAAGTCTGGCACAGGCTGTTCTGGGAGGTTGTGGCCTGTCCCTCTCTGGAGATATTCAAGAGCTGCCTGGATGTGTTCCTGTGTGATCTGCTCTAGGTGCTACTGCTCTGCAGGGCGGTTGGACTGGATGAGCTTTTGAGGTCCCTTGCAGCCCCTGACATTCTGTGATTCTGTGAGTTTAAAGCATGCAGCAAAAAATGAAAAAAGTGATGTTCACTCCATGAACACCTTGAAGACTTGGAAACGTGAGAGCAAATGCTCTTTCTTCAAAAAGAATATTCTGGAAAACATCTGCTTAATATTTTATGAGGTAGATATCTAAGATTCAGTCATGCAAGAAAGAGTCTTAAAATCTCATCTCTTCTGGAAGCAGAGGGAGTGGGGAGGCGTGTGCCCTGTCAGAGGGTTTTTGCACTAAGTGTCACAATTAAAACCAGACCTACTATTTCAAGATCAACTTTGTCTTGGTTAGGAAGAACAGAAAACAGATTGTGAGAGAATGTGGTTGGATTAAACCTTCTTAACCCTTGCTGGCATGTAAGGTGTCATTGGGTTGTTCAAGAATGTTCTTGTGTGGAGACCATGAGGCTCGCACCCATGTGGTTAGTCCATACAGCTGAAACACTTAAGAATTTATGGTAACTTATTCTCTCTGCTGGTTTTCATTACAGGGGCTTTTATTCTTGGTAAACCTCTCCTGCAAAGGGGAATAGGCTTCCTGTAAATGTAGGGTTTGTGACACAAATCCACGGGGACTGTCTGACTTGGAGTTGCTAATGGGTTTAGCATATTACTGGAGCATTTGCTCACCTAATACCACCTCCTTGAATCATGAACTACATTAAGGTTTTATTCCTGGCCTCCTCCTCTTTCGCTGATCCTTTTGTGGTGTCTGCCAGTGAGCACATCCAAATCTATTATTTGTTAGGAGTTTAAGCAAAGGCCTTTTCCTGAGACGTGCGTCTGGGGAAGCTGACCTGAAGTTATGAGTTCATAAATATGCAGAAAACCGTGGACTAAATGTGTTGGAAACATTTCCATCACAGGGTCTTTTAGGAACTCTCTGGAGATACTCAAGAGCTGCCTGGATTGTTCCTGTGTGATCTGCACTAGGTGGTCCTGCTCTGGCAGAGGGGTTGGACTGGATGAGTTTTCAAGGTCCCTTCCAGTCCCTAACCTTCTGTGATCTGTGAACTATTGATGTGGGTCTGGACTGACTGAAAGAGGAGACAGAGCAGTGGCATCGCTAGAGGTCACAGAGACCAAGTGAGGTTTGGGGGTGATTTTGAGTCAGTGATTCTCACCGGCGACAGAGCTGAGTTTCATTAAGGGCTTGATTGGAGAACTGTAGAATTAGCTGCAATGCAGATAGACTGGAGATGAAGCAGGTACCCAGGAGTTGGTGCTGGAAGAATGTTTTTGCAATTCCTGTCAAATCTGCTGCGTTTGAGATAGGTTAAACAGTCATAGTTTGGAGTGGTGGTGATTGGTTGACTTTCTTTGGATGATCCCTAGGCTGTTTCCAGCTGTAATGCTCCACGATCACTGTAATGTAGACAAGGTGATTCATCGCTTAGGCTTAGCTGGAGAAATGCTTTGACTTTTGTATAGCATTCAGTATTCTTAAATCTTTGAGGAGTCCTTGGTCACTTAAACACTTTATGCTAAGGTCCTTCTCCCAGGGACTAAAAGACCTTGGTTTTTTAGCATCTCTCTGTTCTCTAGTATGTCACCTTATTAAAGGTCACAGATGGATCTGGCTGTAATGTATTAAGTCTTAATAATTTATTAGTGGATAGACCTCATAACAGCCTGCCAGTACCAAAAGGGGATTATGAGAAGGCTACAGAGAAACTGTTTGCGAAGACCTGCAGGGACAAGATAAAGGCAATGGCTTCAAACTAGAGCAGAGCAAATTTATATTGGATACTAGGGTGCTAGGTTCTGTACTATGAGGGTGATGGAGCACTGGAACAGGTTGCCTGGGGAGGTGGTTGGGGCCCCATCTCTGAAGATATTGAAGGTGAGGCTGGACAGGGCTGTGAGCAACCTGATCTAGTTGAGGATGTCTCTGCTGAGTGCAGAGGGGTTGGACTGGATGGCCTTTGGAGGTCCCTTCTAGCCCAGCCCATTCTATGATCCTGTGATTTTGCCAGGTTGTCAATACGTAGTTGCATTGCTCAAGAGTCAGAAAGTTTCTGTATAACAATGGCTTTATAATGCTTTAAAGGTGTTCACTGATGTGGCAAGTGTCTGTCAATTAATTGTCCTACTTGACTGTTGTAGAAGCTTAGTTAAAATGTTAACTGCTTGAGAAATCTTGGCCATAATTTAATTTCTGGGTTTATATTGTGGCAAATGATGGCTTGCTCCAATCATTTCTGAATCTTAATACCACTGTAGTACAGTATTCTCAGTAATGGAAGACGCCATGAAAGAAAATGCAGCTATTCACACTGCTACTGACTGGCTGGAAAAGTATTTTTATATCTGTATGTTTATAGAGATATATTTTTGTATATATATATATATTTTTTTTTTCCCCTACTGTATACAAATCAAGTACCTTTCTGACTGAACTCAAACTGACAGTCCTCAAACCTACCCAGTTACACTGTTTCATATATTTTTATTCAGAACACCTCCTAGCACTTCTAGGTAGCAGTATTTTGGATTGTTAGTGTTTTCATGAGGCAGTAGTTTGGGGCACTGCTGAGAATTGGCAGGCTTTATGCATTCATGTAGAGAGTTCATCCTTCTGTTACACAAAACTGAGGAGGAGGGTGGCTGACAGCCTGTTATGCTGTGCTGCCATCCAACCAGATCTGGAAAGGATGAGAGCAAGGCTAAACCTGATGAAGTTCAATAAGGACAAGTGCAGAGTCCTGTATCTGGGAAAGAGTAACAACAGGTACCAGTAGATGTTGGAGGTTGCCCTGCTGGAAAGCAGCTCCATGGAGAAAGACCTTGGAGTACTGGTGGGCAGCAAGTTCTCCATGGACCAGCAATGTGCCCTTGTGGGCAAGAGAACCAAAGGCATCCTGGGCTGCATCAGGAGAAGTGTGGCCACCAGTTCAAGGGAGGCTCTTCTCGCCCTCTACTCTGCCCTGGTGAGACCACAGCTGCAATACTGTGTCCAGTTTTGAGCTCCCCCGTTCAAGTGAGACAGGGCCTTGTGCAGAGTCGAGTGGAGAGCCATGAGGATGCTTGGGGGATTTGAGCATCTCCCCTATAGAGAGAGACTGAGAGTCCTGGGGCTGTTTAGTCTGGAGAAGACTGAGAGAGGATCTGATCAATGTCTATAAATATCTCAGGGCTGGGGGTCAAGTGTAAACTTAGGAGGGAGTTTGTGCAGGGTCAAAGGCACTATAAAATTATTACTTTGGCTGTGAGTATGAAAGTCTTTAAGCTTTTATCCAATTGCAACAGGACCTCACCTGGAGTACTGTGTCCAGCTCTGGAGGCCTCGATACAGGCAGGACATGGAGCTGATGGAGCAGGTCCAGAGGAGGCCATAAAATGCTCAGGGGGTTAGAGCAGCTCTGCTACAAAGCCAGGCTGAGGGAGCTGTGGGTGTTCAGCCTGGAGAAGAGGAGGCTCTGGGGAGACTTCATAGCAGCCTACCAGGACCTGAAGGGGGCTACAAGAAGGCTGCAGAGAGACTGTTTGCAAGGGCCTGCAGGGACAGGATGAGGGCAATGGCTTGAAACTAGAACCCAGCAGATTTAGACTGGAGGTTAGGAACAGGTTCTGCACCATGAGGGTGGTGGAGCACTGGAGCAGGTTTCACAGGGAGGTGGAGATATGGAAGGTGAGGCTTGACAGGGATGTGGGCAAGCTGATCTATTTGAAGATGTCCCTGGCGATTGCAGAGGGGATTGGACCAGATGATCTCTGGAGGTCCCTTCCAGCCCAGACCATTGTGTGATTTTATTAAAGAAGTTAAAAGGTGTCAGCTTGTGTGTACACCACATACTCGTTTCTTCTCTATAGTAATTTTCTCAAACAGCCCTGGCTGAAGGAGCAGGAGTGGCTCCTATTTGCATATGCAAGCCGTGAAGCTTTGTGCATTGGGCAAAACACAAGGAAAGCAGATTTAGCGTCTGTGACCTGGCCAAGCCCTCACTTCATTCTCAGCAGTTCTCATGAGCTCTCTGTGAGTTTCCCATCTCTTCTCATTCTCTATCTAGAGGTACTCGACAAAGATATGGATACAACCCTAGCCTGGGGCAAGATGTGAAAATCATTTGATACTTGTCCTTGTATGTATTTTTATTTCTTAGAGCCTTACAAAGGTTAGGGTAGAAATGTTATCATACTGTGTTGGTAGTTTGATTTTGAGTCTCAGTGCCGTGATTTCAGCTCAAGACTCGACTGTGAAGCTTCTACATTTTCATCCCTATCTACTGCCTCGGGGGGGGGGGTTTCTGGATTTACACGATCAAAGGAATAAAACATGGTGAGGGTGAATCTGATGGAGATGAGCAAAGCCTCATGTTGACCAACCACACTTCATGCTTAACATTTTGAGTGCCAAGGAAAGGTAAATAACTCTTGACTGTGATGCTCAGTCCTGACATTTCTTTAAGCATAAGTAAGCAAATGAGCTTCTCAGAAGCAGCTGTAAAGTGAGGGACTTTGAGTGACAGAGGACATGTAGTTATCTCCAGTTTTTCCTTGTCTAACCACTAGGAATTGTGTCTTTATACAAAGGCTTCTTCACTACTGGATTTGGGTTGGACTTCCTTTAAGTTTCTTCTTTTCACCAGATAAACTTATTCGTCAAAGGTAAATTAAATGTTTCACAGATTTAAGTCTGCCTGCAGTTGGGAGTAGCCATTTAATATTCACATGTCTTCATGATGTAAAATAATGTCATTTTCACACATATGTTGAATAATTCCTGTTACACACAGAAATGTTGAAATTGCATGTTGGCAGGAGAGCACTATTTCAAGTTACATATTTTTTTCCAGGCAGAGGGTAATGGCCCAAAGTCATATTTCACACTATTAAATACACTGTTATTATCCTAAATGCATCATTAAGTGCTGGTATGGATCTCCAGTGCTTTTGGTCAAACTGTGATGTGTGGACAGTTCTATTAAGCAATCAAGTAGTTGATAATAGCTTTACTTTTCCTGGGAGGTATATATGTTTGTCTTCATGTCACCCCAAATCTTTAACCTATGTATTTGATTTATTTGCTGCCTCCTAACCCTCTGCTCAGTGCATGGTTCCTACCATACCCTAGGCATGATGAAGTGCATAGCGTATTAAGTCAAGAAATGGAAGAATCACAAAATGTTAGAGCTTGGAAGGGACCTCCAGTCCAACCTCCCTACCAGAGCAGGATCCCCTAGGGTAGTCACACAGGAATGCATCCAGGTGGGTTTGGAAAGTCTCCAGAGAAGGAGACTCCACAACCTCTCTGGGCAGCCTGTTACAAGGCCCTGTCACCCTCACTGTAAAGAAGTTTCTCCTCATGGTGAGGTGAAACCTTCTCTGTTCCAGTTTGTATCCATTGCTCCTTGTCTTATTGATGCTGACCACTGAAAAGAGATTGGCCCCTTCTGCTTGACACGTACCCTTCAGATATTGATAGACATTGATGAGATCCCTTCTCAGTCTTCTCTTCTCCAGACTAAACAACCCCATGGCTCTCAGTCTCTCTTCATAGTGGAGATGCTCAAATCCCCTAAATATCCTCGTGGCTCTCTGTTGGCTCTCTCTCCAGCAAGTCCCTGTCTCTCCTGAACTGGGAAGTCCAAAATTGAACACAGTATTGGAGGTCTCAGCAGGGCAGAGTAGAGGGTGAGAACTTCCCTAGACCTATATAGTGACTACAAATTGCTGCAATAATCTATTTAAGGACATGAGTGGAAATTAAGAAGACAGGAAAGATACACTGTATTAAATTACACCATGGTAGTTTTACCATTTTAAAAAGGACACATAAGCAACTGTATCAGCTCAATAGAGCAGTGTTACACTGTGCTTCCTTTTGTGCCTGTCTCTTTGCTGTAGTGGTTCTCACAGTTTGTCCATTTTTTTAATATATTGAGAATGTGCAGCAAGTTCCTTTCTCTTCAAAACTACAAAGCTCTCTCTCATTTTTTCCCCCCTAGTTTTGATGCAACCTTTGCTTTTTGATGAGGTCTGATCCATTATATACAGAGGGGAAACACATGAGATGAATTCTTACCAAAGAAACATCCTCTCAGTTGAAGCATTTAAATGCAGTACTGGAAAACTGCTAGGACTCATTTCATAGAAACAGCAATAAATGAAAGCTACTGAAAGATAATGATGAACAGATCTCTATTTTGCGTAGTTTTGTAAATAACTTCATCAAAAGAAGCAATCATCTAACCTATTACAGGCTGCAAATCTGCTTTCTTGGTAGAGGGAAACCTGATGGATGTTGGGTGTGCCATTGCACCTTCTTCATCTGCACGTTAAAATGTGTGTTTTCACTTTGCATTGCATGCAAAAGCTGTTCATAGAATTAAAGTTCAGTTTGGTGTGACAGCAGTGGCTGATCACCAGCTAGTCACTGAAACAGTTCTTGTCTCGTGGTTGAAAAATAGGATTCTGCAAGGAGTTATACTGGGTGGGAAACATCAAACCATGGTTTTATAAAGTGTGAAAGGTAAGAGGTGCGTCATGTTAATGGATGCTCATGTGTTTAGTTGGAGGTTACAGTGACCTTTCTTTGGCTGCCTTAGAAACAAGGAGTGAGGTGGGGAGAGGATCATAGGTAGATTTTGGTTGTTAGATGACTGGCAAAGTCAGTCTGCTCGGAGAGCACTCTCCTCTGAGAGCTTTTCATAGCTTCCCATTGTTGCTGGGTGTAGGTACCGAGGGTAATGAAGAAACAAGTAGTGAGGTGGAGAGAGAATCATGGGTGGATTTGGATTGATAGATGACTAACAAGTCAGTATGCTCAGAGAGCACTCCTGTGAGAGCTTTTCATAGCCTCCCGTCATTGCCGGGTGTAGGGAAATTAATGTGGGCACAGGTGTAGTTTGATACAGGCTTCTATGAAAGGAACTGTTCTGTGTTTCTGAGCATCCTGAGAGCTATAAAACTTGTTAAAAGACAAAATGAGTCCCAAGAGCCATGAAAGAACCTCGAAAAACTTGTTTTATGCTCCCTCTCAGCTTTAGTTTCAGAATAAATAAGAGTAGGTGAAGTGAATCAATCTTTCTGCTAACCTGGATCTTGACATAGGAGTTGACATTGGAAGACCTTCCTTGCTTCTGTAGCTCCCCAATTCGCAAGGACTTAATAATTTCTTTTTTTTTTTTTTAAATATTCACTTTTTCTGTACATGCACAAGTAGTGCTTGGTCAGAGAGTAAGTTCTGCATTCATTCTGAAGGAAGTTATTTAACCACAAAATGTAAAATTGGGACATTTTGCTTTCCAACAGTTTTCAACACAAGAATTTTTTTTACTACGCCCACAGATGGAGGAATGCTGTGTACAGTTTGTCCAGGTAACATTCCCATTGGGGATTAAATAATTACCAGCCTTATAAATTCCTCATCCTACTCAGAATGAGGAAAAGTTTCAAAGACTGAGATAAAAGACTTTGAAGAAGATCACATTCTCATTTATAGTTGGTTCTTAATGAGTTCTACTTCATAAGCCTGGTTTAGTTTTCTTTTGTATATTAGCATGAGCCATCCAGTATGTTTTGTGTGTTCATTCTCTCAAAAGTTATTTCTACGTTATTAATTTTACCTATATTTTGTGCACATTAATCACTCCTATAGGGTTTGATTCTCCTGGCATCTACCTAATGCACCCCAGTGAAAATACTGCTGCAGCTTGTATCTTAATAGTAAGATACAAGATGGGGGAAGGAGGGAGGGGGAATCACATTTAAATGAGCATTGAAAATCTTGTTATTAAAGGGTAAATTTCAGCTGTTTTCTTCTGGTTTTTAGTTTTGTTTGGGGGGGGGTGGTTTCGGGGTGGGTTTGATGCTTGGGCGATTGGTTTGGGGGTGGGTTTGGTGGTTGGGTTGTTGTTTCTTTGGGAGTGGTTGGTTTGTTTTTAAAAAGCATTTCACTGTCATTCCCACTTTGTTTTGTCATAATTATGGTGATAGTGTGGCTCCGATGACTGTTAACAACTGTGAAAAGCATGTCATTAGGCCAGTTGAATCCCTATTGCCTGTCAATCTTACATCTTGGTAAATTATATAAAGTACTGCAATAAATGTAACTGTATGCTTTAACATGTGTTGGAGACTTCTCAAGGATATTGTCATAAGCTAAACCAAACATTTCTCATGTTGCAGTAGGATTCTCCATTGCATGCAATATGTAACCATACAACCACAGATTTCCTTTGCCAGTAATGATAAATGATAGTGGTTGGAGTAATTCTCTTGCAGATGTAATTACTGGCAGGGGAAAAAAAGCACTTCATTATGCTGTCTGCTTTTGTGTTTTTGGTGGCTTTATGGCATTATGCTTACACACTACTCTGACCATCTGTTGCATTCGTTAACAACCTGCGTACCATATTTATGTAGACATGAAGAGAGTGAACATGTAGGCCAGACACACATATACAGAATCACAGAACCTTAGAGGTTGGAAGGGACCTTCAGAGATTATCCAGTCCAACCCCCCTGCCAAAGCAGGATCCCCTAGGGCAGTCCACATGGAAATACATCCAGGTGGGTTTGGAAAGTCTCCAGAGAAGGAGACTCCACAACCTCTCTGGGCAGCCTGTTCCAAGGCCCTGTCACCCTCATTCTAAAGAACTTTCTCCTCATAGTGATGTGAAACCTTCTCTGTTCCAGCTTGTATCCGTTGCTTCTTGGCTTATTGCTGCTGACCAGCAAAAAGAACTTGCCCCCTCCACTTGACACCCACCCCTCAGCTATTGATTGCTCAGATCCCCTCTCAACCTTCTCTTCTCCAGACTAAACAGCCCCAGGTCTCTCAGTCTCTCTTTGTAGGGGAGATGCTCAAGTCCCCCATTCATCCTTGTGGCTCTAAACACACACCAAACAACACACCCCCACACACCAACACACTTACGTTGTGCACATAAATACTGCACATCTGTTTTAGTTTGAGGTGATAGCAGCTTTCGGTGAGGACAGAAAGAATTTACCCCGAAGGAGTAAATAAAAACACTTGCACAGAATTTGAGGTAGAAGACCAAGGTAGAAGAGCATATATATATATATATATTTATGTATGTATGTATATATGTATATGTTTGTACATGTCCTATGAGGACAGGCTACAAGAGTTGGGGCTCTGCAGCCTGGAGAAGAGAAGGCTTCAAGGGGACCTTATAGTAGCCTTCCAGTATCTGAAGACGGCCTACAGGAAGGCTGGGGAGGGACTATTTACAAGGTGTTGCAATGACAGGACTAGGGGCAGTGGGTTTAAACCGGCAGAGGGANTTTTTTTTTTTTTTTTTTTCTTTTTTAATTTTTTTTTTTTTCAGAATCAGCCCTGGCCCACAAGACAGGCTTCGCTAGGCCTCAGTAGCCCCCTATGCTCTCCCTCCCCACAGCAGGCCTGGCAGGCCTCACTGCACAGCTAGGAAATAGCTTGCCTGAGTAGGCCTAGTCTCACACAAACCAGAGCAATAGCAGCAACCACCTACCTGCTTGGAGCAGAGAGGAGGGAGAGAGAGTGAGGCTGGACAGACTGCTCTTTACATAGGGAGATACAGGAGCAGGGAACAGAATAATGATGATACCTTGTGTCCTCCTCCTAAGACTTTCCAAGTCTGTGGAGGACTTTTATCTCCGTGGTTTATGCAAATTAACTCTTAACTTTCCTTAACCTGCAACAACATCCTAAGAGAGATGAAACCTGTTAAAATGAGTCCCAAGGAAATAGAAGAGCTCAAGTTTCATGCTTCTGTCTCACCTGCAAAACGTCAGGAAGCACATTGCACATGTGAGTGCCCAAAAGAAAAGCACCTTGGCCTGTCCTCTCTTATAATAGTGTGGTGCTTTCCTAATCTAGCAGCTTTCCAGTTCCTGTGGTCGTTGTGGATGTCTCTAAAGGTTAGCTTTCAAGAGGGAAGCTTCTTTTCGAGCGTCATAGACCTCTGAGACTGTGCTATGGCTCTGAGTTGTTTGTTTTGGTTTTTTTTTTAGTGCAACACTCTAGAAATTCTGGTACTACAGATAATGGCAGTGATTAAGCTTCTCCTGTATTCCACAGTACGTTTAATTAATATATTCATTTTAATAGCTTTTAGGTAATCACCAGTTCAGAAAATACTTTGTACATCTTACTATACTTAGTATATCTCTAAGTATGTACTTGAAGCATCTTTCCCCTGCATATTTGAACTTGTAGTGCTAGAAATCTGTAGTGTGTCTATGGTTTTGATATGTAACTGCTATTGTTAGTAATGTTGCAGCTAAAATTTCTGAACAGTTTTTTTAAAAGTCTGTTGCTGAAGGAACTACTCAGTCCAATATGGCAAATGCTGAGGAAATGTTCTTAAGCCATGAATACTTCTTTTAACAAGAGGTATGTGAAATATAGCAGGTGAGATCTAGCAGTGTGGTTTCACAGAAGTTTAGAGACACAACTGCCCACGTTACTTTTGACAATGCTACTTCTGTCATTTAAGACATGGAGACATCTCAAAACCACATGAATGTGTCCCTGTGTGACCTACTCTGGGTGATCTCACTCTGGCAGGGGGCTTGAACTAGAAAATCTTTTGAAATCCCTTCTAACCCCCCGCACTCTGTGATTCTGTGCTTTGCATAGAAAATAGGTGCATCTCTCATATGCCTGGGGCTGAAGTGGGACACAGACAGCATGTTCAATGCCTGTGTTCCTACACCTTGCAGTGTGCAAGGTGAATTGACCATCTCAAGGTGAGATCTTGACCAAAGAAGTAAGGAAGAGCTCACACATCACTGTTGTGCCACTTATATTTACCTGAAATTAGCCAGTAGGTAACTCTGAGGGTGAGGTGGGTTGTAGGATTGGTTTGCTTCTTCAGGAATATGGTGTTTCCCATCCAAGTTCCATAGCCCCTGCATGGGAATGGAAGAAGTCATTCTTCTCCTTGAAAATCCACGTGTCTCTGTATGATATGATTTTGCCAGTATGTGGGACTTAGGTTCCACTCTTTAATTGAAGAGGACTTAAGCCTCTACCTTCCACCTCCACATCACAGAAGGAGTCCCTGAGCCAGCCACACCATTGCAAGGCTGGCTGCAGTAGTACAGTCTTTTTGTCTTGTTGTGGTACACAGCAGTGGCATTTGTACTGACAAAGTGTTGACAAAGATGAGAGAAACCAGAAGAAGACTCATACTCTTGAAACTTACAGAAACTTGCTTTGCTGGAGTTTCTTGGCTTCTGTTTCCTCTTGGCTTCTCCAGTATTCCACTGTTTCACAATAAAAAGATTGCAGGTAAGCCCAAATTCATGTCCTGTATGCTGAAATGTTACCTTAATGGGTCATGTTTTCTCCAATATGCAGTTTGTCCAATTAATGACAAATGTTTTTCTTAAAGTCCTGTAAGGTCTCTTTTGATTGAATTTCCAGGCAGGAAAAAAAACGAAACCTCTGAGTATTTACTCAGATATGGTAGACTTACTTTGGCAAAAGGATGCCTCATTTCTTGCTCCAGATCAGATGCTTTCAGCTGTATTATCTTGTCAATACTAAGATGCATGACACTGTCCTTTCGAGTATTATAGGACATCACTTGACACGGAATTATATGTTGCTCTCTATGGAAATGCCTTCAGAGGCTGGTGGCAGCTGAGCAAGGAGTTTTAGGGTCACATTATGGGATGCTGAAGCCCTAAATGCTGTTACCAAGCGTCTGTGTAGGTGCCCAAAATCAGCACTGAATCTATCACTTAGGCTGTTTTAAACCTTATTGCTGATATTTTATAGTCTGTGGTACAATAAAAACAAATGTGGTTTCCATTGGCCTTTGTCTTTATAGAACATGGCAGATGCAAACTGCAATTCTCAAAGGTTTGGAGTTTGTTATTGTTTTTCTTCCCTTTAAATGTGTGGAAATTTAGCTACCAACATCCAGCTGCCTAGGATAAGGTATAATGGAAGTTGTATCCTTGCCAGTTTAAGAATCCCTGCAAGGCATTTCTGAGTATATATTTGCATAATGAAGCATAGAGGTGTTTCTGTGCAATGTTTCAGAAGAATTTTCCTGTAATATATTACAGTTAATATTTGTGTACTGGGTTTAGGTCTCCCCCTCCGACTCAGCACAGCATTTAAGTTGCACAAAACTTAACTTTATAGACTTACTTATATCTCACTGGGTTGTGGAATGTTTCAGTCCTATTTTGAATTATGAAATTCCTCAAGTAGTTTCTTTGGAAATATTATCTATGTTGTTGTATTTTGGTGGTTCTGACAGATCTTGGAATGTTTCAGTGGAAAAGGAAACTTAACTTTGTAGAAGCTTTTAACCTCTTTGCTCTCTAACAAGTTAAGATTAGGCAGTTACAATTCTCACAGGATCACAGGATGTTAGGGGTTAGAAGTGACCTCTTTAGATCTTCCAGTCCAACCCCCTTGCCACAGCAGGACCAGAGGAATCTAGTGAAGGCTGCACAGAAACACATCCAGATAAGTCTTCAAAGTCTCCAGAGAAGGAGACTCCACAACCTCAGTAGGGAGCCTCTTCCAGTGCTCTCTCACCCTCACAGTCAAGACATTCTTCCTCATGTTGAGCTGGAACTTCCTGGGCTGGAGTTTACCTCCCTTGCCCCTTGTCCTATCCCAGGGCACAAGTGAGCAGAGGCTGTCCTTGTCCCTTCCTTCCTGACTCCCAGCCCTCATCTATTTCTATCCATTGATCAGATCCCCTCTCAGTTTTCTCTGCAGACTAACCAGCCCCAGGACTCTCAGCCTTTCCTCATCAGACAGTGCTCTAGTCCCTACAGCATCCTTGTAGCCCTCCCTTCAACTCTCACTGGCAGATCCCTGTCCCTCTGGAACTCGGGAGCCCAGAAATGGATGCAATATTCTAGGTGGGGCCCCACTAGGGCAGAGTAGTGGGAAAGAAGAACCTCCCTCAATCTGGTGGACACACTCATCTTAATGCATGCCAGAATCCCATTAGCCACCTTGACCACAAGGCCACATTGCTGTCCCATGCAGAACTTGTTGTCCCCCAGCACTCCCAGGTCCTTCTCCACAGGGCTACTCTTAGCAGATCACCTCCTAAACTGTACTGGTGCAGTTTATTATTCCTTCCCAGGTGAACTGCAATATATTTTATTAATGTACAATAACTTCAAGACAGGACAAACTGCATTGGGAAGAAAGTAGCATTAAATGATCTACCTCAACAATCAGAACTTTGCAATGTTTTCAGTTGACCTTTTAGTATCCACAAACGAATGGAAGACTCAGAAGACTTTCAGAACACTCAAAGACCTTTAGAACAATCTTCTGAGTATTATCGGAACAGCAACAGGATGCTTTTCCCCACCTTAAGTGGGTCAACGCAGGAGTCACAGAATCTCATATGTCAGTGTGTCACCTTGCTTTCCATTATTAATGCAGAGCCATCTACCATGTGAAAGTTTCCAAGCATGACTGCAAAGCCTAATAGGAATGGTGTCACAATATTGTAGTAAGTTCAAAATAAGAGGAAATAGATGCATGCTTCCTAAATAGATCTATTAAATGCAGTGCATTTTCATTTAGTTGAAAAAATTAATCTCTCAGTTTCCATACACAGCAACAATGAATCAAAAAATGGTGGAATTATGTTTTCTAAGGAACACTTTTTATTTTTCACTTTTCAGAGGTACCAAGTGGCCTTGTTGGGTGTAAAGTAACCTCTCCCTCTCTGACTGTATTGACCTATTTGAGCATTGACCTCTGACCGTTGACCTATTGACCTGGAGAGGAGAAGGCTTCAAGGAGACCTTATAGTAGCCTTCCAGTATCTGAAGGTGACCTACAGGAAGGCTGGGGAGGGACTATTTACAAGGTCTTGCAATGACAGGACTAGAGGCAATGGGTTTAAACTGGCAGAGGGAAGATTTAGATTAGATGTCAGGAGGAAGTTCTTTCCAGTGGGGGTGGTGAGGCACTGGAACAGGTTGCCCAGGGAGGTTGTGACTGCTCCCTCCCTGGAGGTGTTCAAGGCCAGGTTGGAGAAGGCCTTGAGTGACCTGTACTAGTGGGCGGTGTCCCTGCCTATGTCAGAGGGTTGGAACTAGATGATCCTTGAGGTCCCTTCCAACCTTACCATTCTATGATTCTATGGTTCTATTCGTACACAGCACTGAGTGCTTGCTGCTCATTCTATTGGGCATCACTGATACTTGGCATTTATGGAAAACAATGCCCCTGATGCACATATTAGCAGCAGTCATTTTAAATTAACCATCTGGGTATAACTTGTGATGCTGGAAAATGCTAACTTAGCCAGCTATGGCATTTACCCAACCTGGAGTGCTATGTCCTGTTTTGGAACCCCTATTACAAGAAAGATCTGGACATGCTGGAATGTGTTGAGAGAAAAGGCCACGAGGATGATCAGAGGGCTGGAGCTGCTCTCCTATAGAGACAGGCTGAGAGAGTTGGGGCTGTTCAGTCTGGAGAAGAGAAGGCTCTGAGGAGACCTTATTGTGGCCTTCCAGTATCTGAAAGGGTCTACAAGAAAGCTGGAGAGGGACTTTTTAGGGTGTCAGGACTGGGGGGAATGGATCCAAGCTAGAGGAGGGGAGATTTAGATTAGACATTAGGAAGAAGTTCTTTGGCACAAGGGTGGTGAGACACTGGAACAGGTTGCCCAAGGAGGTGGTGGAAGGCTCATCCCTGGGTGTTTTGAGGGCCAGGCCGGATGTGGCTCTGGGCAACCTGATCTAGCAGAAAGTGTCCCTGCCCATGACAGAGGGGTTGGACCTAAATGATCCTTCTAGTCCCTTCCAATTCTGACAGTTCTGGGATTCTGTAAATGGATGAGGTGAGATTGATTGAAAACAGATGTGCCCAAACTACCTCACTCCATCTCATCAGTCATGGTACCATTGGTTCGAACATAGAGCTGTCAGATTTGTAATGGGACTGCAGGATACAGCCCTTACGTTAGTTGGTGTAAGAAAAAAGGTATTTAGTTTTATTTTTCCCTGATACTTTGTGTGTCATGCATAGTTTCTTTGTTCCATTTAGTCGTGGAGAGGGATTATATTGCTACTGCTGAAAGTGATGCTCTAATTTACAATTCACTGGAATAATTGTGAGAGTTGTGCAAACTGCTTCATCTCTTCTAATTCCCACCGGCTTGATTAGCAACACATTCACTGTCATATTGGCTGAAAAAGTGATAATTACCTCCAACTTCATGAATAAAGCTGGGAAAACTCTTTTTTGACAAGTCATAAATTTGCTGAGAAGCAAAGTTAGATAGGGATCAGAAATATTTGCATTTTCAAGGATGATTATTGCCAGTAGTTTTGACTGAAGAAGAAAGATGATTTCCCCAGATGCTGCAGGGTCTTGTTTCAGCGTTTTCAAAGTTAGAGCTTGTCTTTCAAAACATTTTGGAGCTTTTTTTTCTTCTTAAAAAATGGTGGCTTATTCTGTTTTGTTGTTGTTGAGTGTGGCAGGGGGGTTGTTGGGGGTTTTTTGGGGTATTTGATTTGGTTGTTTTAGGGTTGTATTTTGTTTGGTTTGGTGGGGTTTGGGTTTTGTTGTATCATTTTGTTTTAATGGAATGTTTTAAAGGATTATCTCAGTCCAAAATTTAGGAAAGAGATGTGGTACTTTTAAAAACGTTCCCGTGTGTGAAATTGAGGCACAAATGAGGCCAAATATCAAAAGCAATGCTGTTTATTAAAGGATTAAATAAATGAGACAGAGGAAGGGAGAAAAGGGAGAGGGAGGGAAGATAGAGAAAGAGAAAGCAGGAAAAGAATTATCACCCCTCAAGATGCTTTTCTGTCTTCGGCCAGAGTAGGAGAGGTAGAGAGAAATGTGCCAGGGTTCAACTGGTGCTGTCCTCGGTCAGGGGAGAATAGAGCCCAGGGTTTGTGTATTGGCTTGTGCTGTCCTCAGCTGGAGCAAGGGAGATGGAGAGAGGTCCGTGATGGTTTTCCCTCATCTGTGCAGTCTCCAGCATGAAATGTTCTTCAGTGGAGTTCTCTTCTCTGATGGTGGAGGGAAGAAAGCAGGCGGGTGGAACAAAATGTTCCTGGACTGCCACTTCCAGGCTGAGATGTCCATGATATTTGTTGCATATTCTAAGGGGCTCTGTCCACCACCCCCATGGCGGCTCCTGTCTGGGTGATAAGATCTTATCTTTTGCTGAGCCATATCTCAGTTCTTGATAAAATCACAAGGTGATTTGCATCCAGACAAGGATTAAATAATTTGAAAATAAAAGGAAACATTTCATTTTGGGCTGAAGATGATGTTTCAGATTGTCCCAAATGGAGATTTATCATTCCTGGTGGTGTAATATTTTGCAGCAATATCTGTTTTCTTTAAATTCAAACTCTTCCCCTGGTTTTCTAAACTCTTTTTGTTTACTTTTGAGTGCTCAAACCTGTCGTCAACCTATCTCTCATCCGGAGTTTGTGTGAAAAATCACTCAAAAGTTTCCAGCAAGATGCATGCAATTTGTTTCAGAATATGTACAATATCTCCACATAAAACAGGCAATTGCATCAGAATATGTTATGGGAATATTATGCTTTGCCAAGCAGCTGGTTTATGTTAGCGGCTTCAAAAACACATTCTATAAAAGTCAGATCTGAGAGAAGATTCATTACTGCCTCTCAGTTTCCTGGAGGGAGCTGAAAACCAAGAATCAGTGTTCCCCTTGGAAGTCCACGTTTTCAGCCTTATGTGGTGGTGTATTCAATCCCTCCTCCTCCTGCATCACAGGATGGCATCAGTTACAGAGTTCAGAGAAGTCTCTTGGTCTCTGCAGTCTTGGAGAAGAGGAGAATCAGCTGCATCCATCATGAATGAAAACCAAAGTAATTGTTCTGATGTGCTGCAGATCAGTTTGTAGTCATTTGGTTGAGTAGTAATTCTGAAAGTTAAAATGATTGCATTGAGTATCAGTTTTAACTGTCTTCCTTCTGATCAGAGAGCCTTTGAAAGAAGAGGCACTGTTGGTTTATAAAGGTCTGTGCAGTGCAGAAAAGGCACTGTTGGTTTGTACAGGTTCATGCAGTGCAGAAAAGGCAGCTTGAGGCCATTCCCACTTGTCCTATCACTACCTGTGTGGAGAGACCAGCAGCAGCCCCTCCACAACCTCCTTTCAGGTAGCTGTAGACAGCCATGAGGTTGCCCCTCAGCCTCCTCTTTTTCAAACTAACCATCCCCTGCTCCCTCAATTGCTCCCTCACAGCTGTTCTCCCTCAGTCCCTCAGAGTTATACTCCAGGCCCTTCCCCAGCTTCCTTGCCTTCCTCTGTACTGGCTCCAGCACCTTCATATCCTTGTTTTAATGAGGTGCCCAAAACTGAACACAATACTCGCCATATGGCCTCAGCAGAGCCGGGGACAATCCCCTCCCTGCACCTGCTGGCCACAGCATTTCTAATCCCAGCAAGGATGCCATTGGCTTTCTTGGCCACCTGGGCACACTGGTGAACCAGCAAATTAAGCTGTTGCTGAGTACACTTCAGATATATTTTCCTGTTGTCTCAAATAATCTTTTGTGCCTGCACGTGCTTGTCAGTTCAAGCATTCTGCAACTGAGAACACAGGAAAATATTTAATTGGGAAGAAAGAAGAAAAAAAAAAAAAAGTAGTCACGTATCAATTGGGTATCTGCCAGATGACTGCATGCCAGCTGGACGCATCTGGGGAAGGCCAGGGAATGACCTTGTGGGCAGCACAATTTGTGTTCTTTCCCATTTCTGCTTTTCTTCTGCCACTTCACATCCCACAATGCAAAACCCCATGTTTCAAACTCCAGGATTTCATTACTGACTTCAAGGTACAGCAAGAACGTAGCGTGTCCTTGGGAGTTGATGTGAAGTGTTTATTTTTTTGCAGTTAAGAGAAGCAAAAGTGTAGTAAATGTTTCATGATGTTCTTACAAGCACCAGGAACCTCCTCCCACCTACAGAAATAAATTTCTTGGAACAGAAATAGTCGTGCATCAAGCCTTAATGCCTTGGTCTTTTTTTTTTTTTAATACTTAACCTCTTCCATCTATCTTTGTTGAGCAGGTCTGGAGTTGGGCAACTTCAGACAACTTAATTCTGCTAGCTGAAACAGCTCAGAAGCTCCAGGGAAAATACACAGTCATTGTGCTGTGGAGCCTCACTTTGAAGCGGTTGTGGCAGCAATTGTTCAGTTTTGTAGTGGAAGATAACCATGCTCCTGCAAACAGCGGGTTCTGCAACCCTGTTCAGATAAACTGGTAGTCATTTCCAAGTACTGGAGGAGAAGGAGTTTCTGCCTTGCCCTGCTTTTTCCTGAAGTCTGCCGGAGATGTTCACCTCCCTCCGTGCTGAGGGTAGGCTGAGGGAAATTGGAAGCTCTGTGTTTCCCAGGGGATGAGAAAGTAAATAGTGATAGAACAAGAGGGAATGGCCTCAAGCTGCTAATGGGTAGGTTCAGACTGGATATTAGGAAACATTTTATCATGGCAAGAGTGGTCAGGCATTGGAATGGGCTGCCCAAGGAGGTGGTTGAGTCACCATAGAATTGGCCAGGCAGGAAGGGACCTCTAGAGGTCGTCTAGTCAAACCCCCCTGCAGTCATCAGGGACATCCCCACTAGACCAGGTCACCCAGGGCCCTGTGCGGCCTCATCTTGAATGTCTCCAAGGAAAAGACATCAACCACCTCCCTGGGAAACCTGTTCCAGTGCTCCACCACCCTCATAGTAAAAAACTTGTTTCTAATATCCAATCTAAATCTCAAACTTGAACCCATCTTCATCCTGTCACTGCAGGCCTTTGTAAACAGCTTCTCTCCATTCTTCCCGTAGGCTCCCTTCAGGTACTGGCAGGCTGCTACTAGGTCCTCCCAAAANCCCGTTCCATCAGCTCCATGTCCTTCCAATAATGAGGGCTCCAGAACTGGACACAGTAAACCAGGTGAGGTCTCACCAGAGCAAAGTAAAGCAGCAGAATCAGCTCTCTGGATCTGCTGGCCACACTTCCCTGAATGTGTTTCAAGGTGGTTTGGCTGTGGTGCTTGGAGCTATGGTTTAGGCTGCACCTTATAGAGTAGGGATATGGATTTGGCTTGGTGATTCTGAGGGGCTTTGCCAACCTGAATGTTTCTGTGGAAGTGTTCATCTGTGTTTGTTGGTAACTAAACCCGTGCTTTGTCCCTCTTCTCCAGGGAGACAACCTGTTCCTGGCAGTGTCTTCTGACAGCTGCCATGTGTTTTCAGAGGTGAAATGTTGTTCTTCTAGCCTTTCTCTCTGTTTTGGTCTTGGTCTCTCCCTGTGGCCATAGTTCTCCGTCCCTTGTTTGCTGGTTTATAGGGAATGGCACTGGCAGTTCATTAATGCGTTACACGAGAGTTAGGCAGGCGCTCATTTGTGTCCCCCAGCAAGCTGAGATAGGCCTGTGCCTGCTTACACAGGATTAAGTGTGGCAAAATACAGCACTGGTTTCTTTATCATGCACCTGCCTTCCAGGACAGTGTAGGAATGTCTTTTATGGTTGTAAAAATCTTGTCCTTAAATCTGAACCACTGTAGGATGAATTCTGTTCCATAATTAGCTTTGAATTTTATAGGGATTTTGGGGGTGGCTTTGTAGTGTCTTTGTAGTACCCTTTGTGTACCCATTGCTGTACCCTTTGTGTACCTAGTAGAATTTGGTGTCTTTAATAATGGGATAGTTTACTTTGGAAAAGACCTTTAGGATCATCAAGTCCAAATATTAGCCTAGCACTTCCAAGGCTACCACTAAACCATATCACTGAATGCCACATCTACACATCTTTTAAATACCTCCAGGGATAGTGACTCAACCACTTTCCTGGGCAACCTGTTTCAATGTTTGACAACCTTTTCAGTGAAGAATTTTTCTTTAGTTTGGGTATTCCTGGATGATCACAAAGTCTGCTTTCACAAACTGAAGTGTATCCCTCTTACACAGGTGTTTGATAAACTCATGGTATCTTCCCAACACATTTCTGGCCAAATCTCATTGTTGAAGATGGCTTGCCCAAAGCACTGCACCTTTACCAGCATGACTAGGGGCATCTCCTCCCTCCTATCATCTTCCTTTGCTGTCAACCTGTCCCTCAGCTAGAGCTGGCTGTGCCTTTCTGCCAACGACTGGCCCACCATGGCCCAACTTACCTGCTGTTCACTGCATCAGGGCTCCTGCCTCACTTTCCGGTAACTTTCTCAGCAATTCAGTATCAGTCCTGAGGCCTCAGGCAATTCCTGCACAGCTTGATTGTACATTGGTACAGTGCTACTGTTCAGCAGTGATGGTTACCTCTGTGTGCCTTTTAATTTCTTTTCATGGGTCATACACAATTTGTAACCCTGGAACTAGATTCCTGATTCCAGTTAATCTTGCTGTTTATCACTGTTTGCTGTTATCTTCAATATACCAGGGAAGGACTTAATTTTAAGTCTGCACTGATGCTGTAGTATGAATTTTGTGACACAAGACTCCAAATTCCCTAAGTTAAGGAGCCAATCTTATTTAAATTTGAGCAGCCTATAGAAAAATATTGATCTTAATTTTTAAAAATGTTTAGTAATGGAAAACTGACATTATAAAAATGCTACTGAAAATCAGCATTAATGATCCAAAATGCTTTTCAGCTCGACTGTTGAATTGAATCAGACCTACTGATACTGGCCTGCCAGTCTTGCTGATATTATTTTCAGAATCCCAGAACTGTCAGAGTTGGAAGGG
>VWYK01071239.1:15127-27652 GCA_013399775.1 Semnornis frantzii | reverse complement strand
CAGTCTTTCCTCCTCAGAGATGCACCAGGCCCCTTAGTATTTTTGTAGCCCCTGCTAGACTTTTCCCATTAGTTCCCTGTCTTTCTTGGACTGGTGAACCCAGAACAGGACCCAGTACTCCAGATGTAGCCTCACTAGGGCAGAGTAGAGGAGGAGGAGAACCTCCATTGACCTGCTGGTAACAGTCTTCATAGTGCACCTCAGGACACTATTGACCTTCTTGGCCACAGGGGAACATTGCTAGTTCATGGTGAACTTGTCCACCAGAAAGACTGCCAGGTCATTCTCTGCAGAGGAGCTTTCAACCAGGTCAGCCCCTTACCTGTACTGGCACAGGGGTTATTCCTACCAGGGTGCACGATTCTGCACTTGCCCTTACTCAGAGCTGTTCAGTCCCTGAAGATCACACAGGGGACTGAGTCACATATGTTTGTCTTGGACTGACAAAGAAAGCCAAAGAAAATGAGCTGCTATCTCCAGAATTCAGACTTTTCAGGGATTCAGGCTGTTTTGTTGGGGTTTTGTTGTTCTTTTTTTTCCCTGGGTGAGAGCTAGCAGCTAATGAGAACTAAACAGAGCATGATGGCCGCTGCTAATGAGGAAAAAAAAAAAAAAAGTGCTCCAGGAAAGCAGCCTGGGTGATGGATCTGCTGATCAGGGACCAATTAGGCTGTAAGTGCCACACTTGGGAATTCCTCACATGGTACCATGGTAATAAGATGTATCCATGATTTTCTCCAACCCTGTCCCTGTCATAACCTCTCTTGTCCCTCCTTCTTCTATTTAATTATCAATGACACTGCTGCATAGAGGTGCATAAAGGCTGTCAGTGTTAATTCAGCTGTGAGAGAAGAGCATTGACCACACACATGCACTCTGCTCATGGTCTTCTCTTGGGGCACACCTTTGCTCTGAGCTTTTCAGAGAACAGAATCACAGAATGGGGAGGGTTGGAATGGACCTCTGGAGACCATCCTGTCCAACCACCCTGCTACATCAGATTCTCTTAGATCAGGTTGCACAGAATTGTGTCCAGATGAGCTTTGAAAGTCTCCAGAGAAGACTCAACAACCTCTTCGGGAAGAGCAGCAGAAATTCCAGTAAATAAGGCTGTGGTTTGAGTGCCTTCATGCGCTGTAATGAAAAACAGCATTTAGATACTTGAGAAAGTTGTCTCCCTGCAGATTCATGCATTGGCTTGGTGAAAAATGGGTTCCCTCAAAAAGTGCTGATTGTCTAGGATGGGAAATGTCATGGTAATGGATTGATTCCTTCAACATTTTCAGTGAAAACATGATCCATGCTCTCTATTTTAGATGTTATGCTGTGATCAGCAATATTATTAGATTTCACCTTTATGTTGGAATGTGTAATGTCAATAATTTCAGCTTTTATGGGATGTTGTAGAGTAAGGACATAAAACCTGAAATGTGATGCCGTTTGCATCCTGCTGGGCCATAACAAACTGGTTGTAGGTTGCCGAAGGTCCCAACAAATTACCAGAGCCGCAGCTGTCTGAACTTTTTCCTCAGTGATCTTTGTCCTCTCTCACTCTCTGTGACTTCAATTTGTCCTCCCCTGCCTCAGTCCCTTCTAGACCAATGCTGAGGGCTCTTGTGCTGCATTCAGAGGGAGCGATTTTCACATTCAGTTTTGCTTTCTTTCTTTGGGCCACTCAGTGGACGGCAACTGGAATGAATGGTCGAGCTGGAGCTCATGCTCCGCCTCCTGCTCCAACGGTACCCAGCAGCGGACAAGGGAGTGCAATGGACCCTCCTATGGGGGAGCCGAATGCCAGGGACACTGGGTGGAGACCAGAGACTGCTTCCTACGCCAATGTCCAGGTTAGTGACCAACAACCTTTTCTTTTGTGTCATCTTTCCCTTTGTAAGTTTTTTAATTTGGGGAGGAGTTGAGTAGTTTTCACCAGTAATGGAGTAATAAGGAGGTGTCAGCCAAAATCTGTAGAATCACAGAACCACAGAGTGATAGGGGCTGGAATAAACCTCTGGAGATCATCTAGTCCAAACCCCTGACAAAGCACCTAGGGCAGCTCACACAAGGACATATCAAGGTGGGTTTGGAATCTCTCCAGAGAAGGAAACTCCACAACCTCTCTGGGCAGCCTGCTTCATAGCTCCATTGCCATCAATGTAAAGAAATTTTTCCTCATGTTCGGGTGCATCTTCCTATGTTTCAGTTCGTATCTGTTGCTTCTCATCCTATTACTGGGCCACAGTGAAAAGAGACTGGCCCCTTCCTCTTGACACCCATCCTTAGAGTATTTATAAACATTGATCAGATGCACTCTCAGTCTTCTCTTTTCCACACTAAAAGGCCTCATGTTTCTTAACCTTTCCCCCTAAGAGAGATGCTGCAGTTCCTTAATCATCTTCCTGCCCCTCCCTTGGACTTTTCTTGTCTCTCTTGAACTGAGGACCCCAGAAATGAACATAATACTCTGGATGAGGTCTCCCTAGGGCAGAGTAAAAGGGCAGGAGAACCTTCCTCAACCTGCTGATCACATGTAGCGTTTATTTCTGGTAAACACTAGAGGAGACCCCAGAGAAGTGACTTATTACACACAAGGAACTTGTCCTTCTAATCGTGGATATCAGTTTTCAATATGTGCCAAAAAGAATCACACAAAATATCAATGCAAACCTTTGCCTGACTCCATAACACTTCAACTTTCCTCCTTTTACTTTTATTCCTCTTCTTCTACCAGTTCTTCACTGCTTGTTACAGTTGAGGCATTGCATCACAACTTTGAACCTTTATCTATGGCAAGGTCTGGCACAATAAAGCCTGGATTCATGCTTATCCAAGACTTGTCACTTACTTTACTCATCTGGATGTGTATAACAACAACAAAAACAGTAATGATATTAAGAATTTCTGTGGCCCCAACTGTTGTAGCCAGTACCTTACATTCAGAATAATCACTTTGTCTTCATACCATGGACCATGGGCTCCAGGAGTGCCATTTCGTTCAGGAGAAGCTATGAGTATCAAAGCAGATACCACAGCAGATACCACAGCACAGCTAACACCAGAAATCTGCTTTTCTGAGACTGACACCTGAAAATGTCACAGGTGTAATTTGGTCTGTTTTCTTGCAGAAGTGTTGGGTGAGGATGTTGCAAAGCAACTAACTGGATCAACTGGTGTGGAAAACACTTTGACCTGTAAAGAAGGTCTGATCCATTAGAAGCTTTCAAGATTGATTAGCAACTAATTTTTCTAGCCATGCTTTTCCTGGGCCATTCCCTGCCCTCCTCTGTGTGCTCCATCCCTGTTAGACCTGAGAAAGAGTGGACCTCTGAGATGGAGAAAGGCTTTATCTCCTTTTTGAGAGAACTGGGACAGGCAGGAGCAGCTCAGCTCTTTGAGGCGTTTCTCATACCTTGCTCAGGTGAGCAAGTATTGTCATCTTCAGTCCACAAGCACAGTTCTTCAGCCTGATAGACTTGTTTCCTCTCAGAATCCCTATCTTCTCTGTTAGCTCATCAACTGCAGTAGAGCAAATGCAGCACTTAACACAGATATGGGACTTTCCTACGTGATCTCTAGTAGTTTTGGGTGTTTAGGTATCTGAGTTCTCTGCAACTTGCAGAGACCTTCAAAGACTAAAAGGCCTTCAATCTCTTTTAGACAGCCTTGTCCCACTGTTTGCTGTCAAAGCAATGTTGGTTGTGTATCCCACTGCATAATTTGTCACCAAAGAAAGCACCAGAGGTTGGTGCTATTCCTCTTCTTTGAGAATGTTATTTTACTGGAAGAAAATTGTACTACTTGTACTTCCACTGTTTCTTTGCTTCTTTCTAGAAGAAGAGAGGGATGCCCTACCCTCCCAGGAGGATTTATTCAGCCCAAGATGATGTGTTAACTCCTAATTAAAACTCAAATAATAATCAGCAGACTTAGGTTCTTGTTCTAGTTCTGTCACTGAGTTGTTGTTTCTCATCTGTGATGCAGCAGAGGAGACTGTTTCCCTACCTTGCAGGCTTGTTGTGAGGGCTAATTAACATTTTTATAGTGCTTTGATAAATGCCATTGTTAATGTAAAAGAAGCAGCATTTTGATAAATGCCATTGTTAATGTAGATGAAGCAGCATTTCCACTGAATCTGTAAAGATGTTGGGAGGAGATACAGTGGAATGAGACAATGTCCCAAACCTCTTTTCGTGGCACATGGAAGATTACTTCAGGGCTGAAAGAAGGTTTGATGTTTCTTCCTGGTTTCTTGTCCAGGGTCTATACTGGTCTCTATAAGTCCCCAAGACAGATCTTCCCTGGGAAGCACTACTTTCACACATATATTGTACATCTGAACCAAACTCAAGCTATGGATTTGTCTGACAGATGTGGCTGCCAAGCAGGTTGAATCCCTACCTCCCTGAAGAGTTTCCATGAGCACAGCCCCAGATCTGAGCCAAAAGAAAGAAATAGAGCTGGTTTTGCAGAGGGTGGTGATACTGAGGAGAAACACAAGAACATCCTTCAACTATTAAAGAGCTGCTGAAGTGGGAAAGAGCACACCCTGATTTTGTGTCTGTTGAGGACCAAAATCCAAGGCTGGAGAATTCCTTTGCCACTGAGCCACTGAGCCCACACTCACTCTTTGTTCCAGTGCTCACCTTGGGACCTTGCCTCTTTCTGTTTCATGTTATGTTTGGGACATAACAAGCTGTTTCTTTTCTCTTTTTGTCTCCAGTGGATGGGAAGTGGCAAGCCTGGGGAGTATGGGGCAGCTGCACTGCCACGTGTGGAGGTGGGACTCAGAGACGTGACCGTGTGTGCTATGGACCTTTCTTTGGTGGAGAGACTTGCCAGGGCCCCAAGGAAGAATATAAGCAATGCAATGACAGAAAATGTCCTGGTATGTACTCCAGACCTGTCAAGATTCCTTTGCATGGAGAGCACAGGGATTTTGGAAGGAGCACTGTGTGTTAGAGAGTTGAATGCAGTGAGGAGTTGTGATCCAGCTGGATCCTGATGACAACCCAGGCACAAGATATGTCAAGGGCTCAATTAGTTTCTTACCCAAATCAATGTAACTATGCTGATTTCAGTGAGTGTTTGGTAAATCCCAGCAGTCTAACCTTAGTTCTCTTCATCTTTTCATTGCCATCAAAGTCACAAGAGACAAACCCACACTTTTCAATAACAAAAGCTGACATAAGAATCTCAGGTCCTTGGTGTAGTTGAGTATTGAAGATGTTGGAGGGGTTTCTCATTCTTTACATACCCCACAGAAGACCTGCATACCACTTAATTTAAGACAGGTGTGTCTACATCTCCAGCTACAGCCATAGGAGGAGCATCCATTCAAGAAAATTGATGTAAGACACTGAATGGAGGACAAGCGAGATGTAGGACAGGGTAAAAGATGGAGTATAATGTGAAATATAAGCAGAAGCAAATACTTGTGAGTGGAAATGTTTCTGCCCATGTCTCACAGAGTATATAGAGACCAGTAAAAATGGTCTCTGCATGGTTTTTATGTTGCTGGTGGGGAATTAATGATCTGTGTCATGTTGGCACTCAGGCTACATTGATTGGAACAGGCTCTGATTTTTGACCAAAAGGGTAATTAATTGTCAGAGAAGCTGAGTGAAAGACAGGAGGGTTTCTCATAGTAGTATCCTAGTGGTCCTTGTAAAAAGGGGGATTCTCCTTACAAAACAGACTGGAGCTCCACACAGAGCAACCAGTTCTGGTGTAGATATTTCTAGGGGTTGATTTGCCATGTCAAGGACAATGACCCTCAGACTTCCTTGAAAGCTGTAGAAGGCAAAGATAAAAGCCAAAGCACTTCAGTGCTGAAGCTGCAGCCTATTTAGCTTGAAGATAACACAGAGGAAGAGGCTGTGTGCCCAAGACAGCAACATTTATTCTTCCCAGCTCTGCTCTAATAAAAGATATCACCTCTCCTTCCAAGCTGTGCCTCTCAATTAGTGGTGTGTGAGGGTCTCTTTTAACTCAGCCACGAAGTTCCCTCTTTACCATAGAAAATTTTCACACCAGGTTGGCTGGTGGTGTCTACAGAGCCATGCAGATTTAGTTCAGCTTCAATATGTGCCAGCTGGGGTCCTGGCAGAACAAGCCCTACCTTTTCCTCTCTTTCTGCAGGGACCAATGCCTATGCAAGTGCTCAAAAGGCAAAGACGTGTCTCAGGGACTGAGCCCTGCTAGGGTTCAAAACCAGACGGGTCTCACTGCAGTTGTTAACTTGGAAGGGAAAGAAAAGGCAGGGGAATCATCAGATGCTAAAAATAAACCTGCTCAATCTTTTCTTAAGGAAGTAGCAAATGCCAGCAAGTTTTGATTTGAAGAGAGGAGTTAAGCTTAATTGGGTTAGTAATTAAAATCTCGCAGTGCAAATAGGTTACTCTGGTAAAAAGGATTNAAAAGAAGGATGAGATGTTTCTCTCCTGGCCTGGGAATTGCTTCTGCATTCCTGCAAGACAATCAGTGTGTTCCTTAAGAGCATCTGTGATCCACAGCATCCCTCAGTGGTCCCCAAGGAGACTGCAGGGATATGAAACCAGGAAAGTTTGATGGGTCAGAAGAGAAAAAAAATGGGTGGTCAGATGTGAACACACACTCTTTCTGCTTTTTGAAGTGTGATGTTGTTTTGTAGCTGAACCTTACCATTCCATGCCCCAAACACTCTTTTGAACTACAGTTTGATGTGTTGTGACCACAGGCATAGCATTAGTCAAGAGATAGGAGATTTTCTGGGTTTCCATGTGCAGGTCACAACTGGGTGACCTCATCTCATTGTCATACAGTTCCATATTAACAGATTGGAAATGAAACTGCCTCTTTTCTACCCGTGTTCTGCCTTATCTACTGAAGTCAGAAGCTGTTGGCATAGGGACTAGTTCTGCATATGTGCAGAGCACAGCAGGAGTCCTGCTTGCCTTCTGGAATTTCATTACTCCAAAGGGAATTTTAAAAACGGGGAAGGAGCATCTGTCTCCAAGGAGAGAGCATGACTTGTTCATTGCCAGTGTCCACTGGGGATGAATCTGTCTTTCAACTCCAACTGGGGATGGAACTATGCAGCCTTGGAGCTCTACTCCAGGAGCAATAATGTGTATGCAGCTTGTTGAGTCTTGTGTGAGTTCTTCAAAGAAACAGGACTTTTCATACCCATAATCTGTGATGAAAATCCTCAAATGGTCTACATAAGCACATTTGTCTTATGGTCCCTTGCGGAAGGAAACCTTCAGGGTCATCATTGCTCTACACCTCCATTGGGAACACAGAAACTCAAAGGCTTCCCTCTGTTTTTTATGTCAGATGAACATTTTCCTTACAAGCTTGACATGTCTCTACTGGTATCACTGGACCCTGGTATGGGCAGTACTATCCTGCATAGGAAAGAAGCTCAGCAGGCAGGCAGCTCCCAGGCTCCACAGCTGCTTGGCTTTGGCTTTGTGGTTGCCTTTCCTGACTAGTTGCATGGTTAGGCATGCACCCAGTTTACTTTTTATTGGTAGTTTTACATGCACAGTAAATAAAAGCTGCAATCAAAAAACATTAAATCAATTTTTTTTTCCTCCACTCCACCCCCAGGAGTGATAAACAGCTTGAACACCATACTCAAGGCTCCTTCTGCTTTGCATGCTGCAAATAATGAGTTTCTCAGCACAGAGCTCTCCTGTGGTAAATATTTTTTCCCAGGTCTCACAAACTCTGGGGTCAGTTCATCTCCACCCACAGAGAGATGCATCCAAAAACGTCCTTCCAAAGAGCTTTTTCTGTGATGTCTCAAAACACATTTCTGCAATCTCCTGGACGTTGCAGCAGTGTTTGGACGTGAGCTGCTGATGTAAATCCAGCCTGTTGCTCCTTAGATCTTCTCCCTGTGTCCTCACGTAAGATGGCAGAGGGTCTGAAAAACCACTCAGGATCTTTAAGATCCTTTCCAGTGCAAACCACTCTATGACCCTAGGCNTTTTTTTTTTTTTTTGTCTACTCGTTCCTTCCTTCACTCTTACTCCAAATTATTTACACTGAGATTCATTATAGATGCATCCATCTCTGAAGGTCATGACTCTGGAGGATGGAAGGAGCAGAGTCTGGAGACCCAGTTTTCAGACAGGCAGAGCAAGGTCTGGAGAGGTTAAGTGGCTTTGTTGGGAGCCATCGATCAAGCAGGTGCAGAGCTGGGAGTTCACCTCTGGGCCTCTTGGCTCACACCACACTGCTGTTTTCTCCAAACCATGCTCCACTGTTTTGTCTTTCCCTTCTCTTTTCCATGTTCCTCCTGAGAAGGAAACTTTACCAATGGAATTTTTGCTTTATTGCAGAGCCCCATGAAATCTGTGATGAGGAAAGTCTTGGCTCTGTGGTTTGGAAAGAGACCCCTGCTGGAGATGCTGCAGCTGTCCGGTGTCCTCGCAATGCCACTGGTAAGGATCACTGCATGCCTTGGCTGACCACTTTCAGGGTATCCTTCATCCTTCATCTTTTAGATGACATCTAAAAGATGTCCTCTTTTAGGAGGACAGGGACAACAAATGGACTTCCCTCCCTTTACTCAGATAGTTTATGTGGTTCTTCACTGCTCAACAACATCTTCTTGGTTCATACCAAGAAGAGCTTGTCCTCAGGTGGATGCTTCTTACTTCCAGGCAGGAACAGAAACAGGGGCAGCAGTGTCAATAATGAGTGTAAATATTTTGTTTTGTTTGAAGTGGTTAGATACAGACAAACCTTGTAGCTTTGGTTCACAGCTAGGACAGCATCATCCCAAATGTTACCCTAGAAGATCTGTATCCATAGAAAGGTCAGTGAATCATTTAGCATTAACAGTGGGATTGTGAGCCCAGTAAAGCCTGCTCCTCAGAGACTCACCAAATGACAACATAATTTCTTGGGCAAGATGATCCCTCTTCCCTTCCTCCTCAGTGATATGTCTATTCCTTGACATCCCAAAGGCGTGTGATTACCACTGCAAAATCCACAGCAGACTAAAGCTAAGAAAAGGCCTGGGGGAGGACTACAAACAACTTTCAAGAGCTTTTCAGCTGATGCAAAGATGGTGTTGGACATTTACTGTCCTTGAGACTGTGTAGGCAGCATAAGCCACTGTGAATGGTTTGGTTGCAAGTACCAGGCCGTACCACCTGGGGAGGCTCGTGGGACTTGCTGAGCCAGAAAGAAAGCTGCCCTTCAGGGCAGAAAAGAAACCTTCTTTCACCTCGACTAACCATGTCAGATTTGTTAGGTTTTGTTTCAGTTCCCAGTTCCTCTTGCTTTCCTGCCACTCAGTAAGGCAATGCAAGTGAAAGAAATAAAAATATTTTTTTCTACACGCTTGCACATGTTGTTCAGGCATTTACAGATGCCCTTGCTGCCTTTTCTGCTGCTAGATGTGGCTGCAGGGAGGCATTGACCAATTTTGGAGGGCCTTCATGAAAGTGGTTAGCTCTTCATCTTAATGTCCTCACTCCCATATCCGTTTCTTTCCTTTTCCAGGGTTGATCCTTCGAAGATGCATTCTAGATGAAGAAGGGATAGCTTATTGGGAGCCTCCAACATACATCAAGTGTGTTTCTATTGATTACAGGAACATACAGATGATGGTAAGGCAGACTGACTGCTCAGTTCAGTGGGTCTGAATTCCCCCCAGATGCTTGCTATGCCACCATAGTTACAAATAAGAGGGAAAGAAACATTCAAGATGTCCAAAGAAGCAGTGAAATATCTAGAGAACAAGTCTTGTGAGGAGCAGCTGAAGGAACTGGAGCTGTTTAGCATGGAGAAAAAGAGGCTGAGGGGACCTCCGGGCTTTCTACAACACCTTGAAAAGAGGTTGGAGCCAGATGGCTCTTCCACCAAATAACAAGTGATAGGACGAGAGAGAATGGTCTCAGGTAGCACCTGGGAAGGTTTAGGTTTAATATTAGGAATGATCTTATCACTGAAAGGATTGTGAAGCCCTGTAAGAGGCTGCCCAGGGAAATGATGAAGTCACCATCCCTGAAGGCATTAAAAAGCCATGTAGAAGTGGTGCTGAGGGACATGGTTTAGTGGTGGACTTGGTAGTGTGAGGTTAATAATTTGGCTTCGTAATTGTAAAGGCCTTTTCCAACCTAAATGTCTCCACAATTCTATGACTCCATGATCTTCATGTGGAAGGGAGAGGCCATTTCTTCCTTGCTTTTCTCTTACTGTTTTTATCTGCTTAATCTCTGATGTATGGGCCCTCCACAGACAAGACGTGGCTCCTCACTGAGTGTTTTAGTATCTAACTTGACAGGATCCAGGTCTTATCAGATCCTTTATATCACAATCTCAGTAAGAATTGCTGTGAACAGTACCGGTCATAAATAAGTCACTTATTTTTTTGTTAGTCTTAAATTCATCTTTGTGATGAATTTCTGCTGGTCTCCTGTGGTGTGCCTTAAAATGGCATTGTCTTTATCAGTACTACCTGTTCTTGTTCAGGACAAACTACACTGTCTCCTAAAATAGTTCCAAATTTGTTATAGGAAAATAAGGGTTTGAGGCAAAATTCCTCTTGGGTTACAAACAGAACACATCTGTGTAGCAGAATAATCTCTTCTGACCCTATACACAGCTTTTCCTGTGTGGGCATACGGTGAATTTCGCCACTGCTCTCCTACTATTTAAAAAAAAATCACAATCTCTCAGGCTAACAAAGATTGTCAGAATCATCTAAGCTGCACTCTGGATTACAAGGAAAGTCAAAAACCTTCCCCCCGCATTTCCTTCACTGAGCTCATTAACTTGACTTCGACTGTCCATAAAGTGTTTGTCATGTTCCTTTCTGTTTCTCAGACCAGGGAACATCTTTCCAAAGCTCAGCGTGGGTTGATGGGAGATGGGCTGTCAGAAGTACTCCAAAATCTTGTGGAAATCTCCCAGGATGGGACCAGCTACAGTGGTGACTTGCTATCCACCATTGACATACTCAGGAACATGACAGAGATCTTCCGTAGGGCCTATCACAGCCCGACTTCTGGGGATGTGCAGGTGAGTCCAAGTTCACATCCTGGAGACCAAGGCTAGGTTATAGGTGTGTTGCATGCACAGAGCTCAAGGTCTGATTGCCTCTTTTGTAGCTGATACAATGCTGATGAAAAGCCAGGGTATTTTCTGCCCAAGTGAAGTGTCTTTGAATGTTAACAAACTTTCCCCTCAAGGTGATTCTCTCTGGCCTAAAAAAGTAAGAACTTGAAAATCAAAGTCACTCTGAACTATTTCAGCCTGACAGCACTTTACTGTGGAGTCTAATTGACATGAGAACATAATTTGGAAGGGATTTCAGTCTAATGACTAGATGTAAGTTGATCCTGTGGTATTGAGTACCTGAATATTGACTTGGAAGAATGTCTTGTTGGCTTTTCATCCCAGGATTTTACTTTCAGCAGTAGCATGCAGAGTGGCTGCAAGTTATACCCTTGGGGCAGGTCATCACTCCATGATGTGAAACATTAGACTGATCCTACAGGATCTGCAGTGGGTGATAAAACTAGAGACAAAACTCAGTAGTGGTGAAATATCTTCTTCTTTCTCATAGTGTGCTGCAAAGCTACTACCATGCATAGCACTCTCTTGAAGAGTAACTGCTTCTCTTGCCTAGTTGCAGCTAAGGGAGATTATAAGGTTTTCCTGTGCTGGAAATATGAGGAATAGTAGGAAATGGGAGAGGAGAGGATCTAGGCAAGAAAAAAACCATCTGGTTTTAATCAGTTTCTGATGGATTTCTAGATAGTCTACTCTTAAAAACTTTCAGTAATGGATGCAAGACATATTCCTAGTTCAAAATCTTAGGAGATAAAGAAGCCAAAGGGAAGACTTTGGGTTAAAGGCCTTACTACAACTTGTTTTGCCATTAGCATCCTTGAGAACACAGACCTGTGAAATGCTGTATGACCTTTTGGGAATGGGACCAGAAGAACCCTCTTGGAGCATGACTGATTCTCACATGTTCCTTTGACATCTTGCCCTGGGCTGCATTTGCCTAACCACTTTTTTCCTCTTTTGTCTCCCTTCTCCAGAATTTTGTCCAGATCATCAGCAATCTTTTGTCGGAGGAAAACCGGGAAAAATGGGAGGAGGCTCAGCTGGTATGAACCTTCAACACCTTCCCTGAATAAAAACATAGGTTTGAGCCATGACAAGGGAAATTTCCAAGTGCCTACATGACCTCCCAGCTCTCGCCCACAATGTGTTGTGTGCAGCATGTATGTTTCTACCACAGACCACAAAATATCTTCATCCACCTCAGCTATTCTCTGTGGCTAAATCCTTATGATGAGAGAGGTAGACAACTCAGACACAGTCAACTGTGGTCAGCCTCAGTGTTGACTGCCAGTCAACTGATTCATGAACTGGTCATGTGGGTGAGCTTAGTGCCAGGCTGAGTCATATTTATGGAGGTAACTCAGTGAGCATGGGATCCCAGCTCTATGCCATAGTCTCTGCATGCAGAACAATGAAAAGCTCTTGGTGAATGACAGATTTTGGATAGCTGTCAGA
>VWYK01071238.1:7158-25743 GCA_013399775.1 Semnornis frantzii | reverse complement strand
TTTTTTTTTTTTTTAAACAACTGCAAAAATACATAAATAATTTTGCTGTTATCATTGAACAATGTAGACTTTGGAAACTTTTCTCCAAAGAATATTTCAATGCCAGAAAATCTAAACTCCTTCCTGCAAGCTTTTCTAGTTGAGATGAGTTTGCCTTTTCTCACAGTGCAGAAAACATTCCACCAACAAATTCTCAGATGCTTCTAATGTCTAGTGGAATTGGAATGAAGGAACTGCAGTCAGTGCCATTGGAGTCTTCCAAATAATAACTGGAATATCTCTCCATGCCAAGTGTAGTACAGACTCCCAAGATGAGCCAGATTTATTGAATTGTTTTGGTTTGTGGAGATTCAAGTCCCAGAGAAGGCGAAGAAAGTTGGTGAAGGGTCTGGAGGACAAGTCTTTGGAGGAGCTGCTGGGAGAATTGGGGTTGTTTAATGTTGAGAAATGGAGGCTCAGGGGAGGTCTTTTCACCCTCTATAACTACCTGAAAGGAAGATCTAGCATGGTGGGGTATGGTCTCTTCTCCTGAGTAAGAGGTGATGAGTAAGAAGTGATAAGATGAGAGAAGTGATAAGATGAGTAAGAAGTGATAAGATGAGCCAACTGAGCCCTGGGCTGCATCAAGAGCAGCATGGCCAGCAGGGCAAGGGAGGGGATTCTGCCCCAAGAAGGCCAATGTCATTNGCATGGCCAGCAGGGCAAGGGAGGGGATTCTGCCCCAAGAAGGCCAATGTCATTCTGGGATGTATTAGAAGATCTGTCATTATTAGTTTGAGAGAGCTTCTCCTCCCCCTCTACTCTGCCCTGGTGAGGCCACATCTGGAGTACTTTGTCCAGTTCTGGGCCCTTCAGTTCAAGAAGGACATAGAACTGCTGGAGAGAGCCCAGTAGAGACAGAAAGATGGTTAAGGGAATGGAGCATCTCTCTTCTGAGGAGAGACTGAGTGAGCTGGAGCTCTTTAGCTTGGAGAAGAGGAGCCTGAGAGGTGACCTCATCAATGTTTATAAATATATAAAGGGTGAGTCCCAGAAGGATGGAGCCAGGCTCTGCTCAGTGATACCTGATGACAGGACAAGGGGCAATGGGTGGGAGTTGAGGCAGAGGAAGTTTCCTGTAAACATGAAGAGGAGTTTTTTCACTGTGAGGATGATAGAACACAGGAACAGGATGCCCAAGGGGGTTGTGGAGTGTTCCTCTCTAGACTAGGTCTAGGTCATCAAGACCTGACTGGATGAGTTTCTGTGTATAGGCGATTCTGCTCTGGGAGGTGCCTGGTTCCTTCCAGCCTCTAACCTTCTGTATAATTCTAACTGATGGCACCAACTCCACCATGCAACAGCCAACACCTTCCCTGTGGAACAGTGTCCTAGGATGCAGAAGACATCTCACAATATTTATGTTGGTTTACCTAACAAAAAGATGATGTGGTGGATACCATTAAAAAAAAAAAATTCTGAGTGGAGTGACATTACATGTCAATATCTTTGGGATTTGACACTTTGGAAATAGTCACAGAAAGGGATACTACTGCCTTGCTTATAACACTATTTTCTGTTCTAAACCAATGCTCTTATAGAATCATAGAATGGTAAGGTTGGAAGGGACCTCAAGGATCATCTAGTTCCACCCCCCTGCCATAGGCAGGGACACCTCACAGGAAATAATGTAATGAATTGCAGGCATGGTCTCCTTAAATACTAATGTTAACATTAGTAACCTGACAATGTACTGCTCAAGAGTTCAAGTCAAGTGTCCTCACTGTTGTTGGGCTGTGGACACACAAGGAAGAGAAAGTTGATGAAATTTCATATACTCGTGGTGTAACTTTGCACAGACTCCAGCATTTAAAATGTCTTTTTGTTATCGAGTTGCTTCAAAGACCTTATGCACTGTAACAGATTTTGTTACCTTCCCTTTGCTATTGTATTTTGCTATGAATCATTTTTAAAATGTGTTGTACTAAGACAACTTTTTTCCCCTAGTAACATTCTACCCCCCAACCCCTTTATTGGAAAACATTATGGGAAGATTGATCCAGAAGGAAAGGAATCTTTGATGATCTTGCACCTGTTCCCCAGACAATGAAGATGTTGGTAATACTCTCATAAAAACCTGCTTTACAAATGTTTTAATTTAAATTAATTTTCCTGAGTAATAAACGACAGCAGCTAAAACTTATGAAGCTATTCGAAACTATTAAGTCAATGATTAAGAAGGCATTAAGATCTCAAAAACTAATTAACTAGACTACCAGTACATTGGAGTTGTGTACAGCTTCCAGGAATGCAGGAGCTTTGAAATACTTTGCAGAAATTTACATTGCCATATATCTTCTTCTGCCTGCTGCAATGAAGTTTGTGAAAAAGAGACTGAGAGATGATTCTGTCAGGTGGAGGGAGGATGAGGTGCTGAGCTTCTCTGTTCTTACACCTGTTTCTATCTTGGTTTTGCATACATTTTTTTTTTTTCTTGATGCTTGCCAACACTCAGTGTTTGTCCTGGTTTAAGCTTGAACAGAACCAGTTCTACTCAGTGGTTTCACTTTTCATGTCAGTCTCTTCTCAGTGACAGGACTTTCTGAGGTTAACAGCACGTTTTAGTGGCATCAGTTGTGTTGCTGTCGAGGAAATAAGTGGTTCTCTCTTTGTTTTGTGGTTATGGTGGTTTGAGGGGTCTCAGGTCCCCTTAAATCCATCTGAGGGGATGAACCTTGTCGTTCCCAGATATCATAATTTCTTATTCAATCCCATAATCCTGCTAACACTTTACAAGTGAGCAGCAAAGTCAGCTCTTTCCCTTTTCTCCCTTCTTTTTGGATCTCCAGGAGGGTTCTTATTTTGGTAACTATGTAGGGATAAATTGGTCTGTGGCCTTCAAGGCTGCAGCCACAATGAATAGCCAGCTGCACAATCAGGTCGGCTTGGGCTTAAGGGGGAGACAATGTGGAGGGAAAAAGTGAGCACTGGGAATTTGCTGGTTTAGCTTGCTTAGGGGGAAGGTTTTGGGGAATTCTCATGTATCCTGTATCTGTATTAGGAGTTAAGGATTCATATGTGCCGTATCTTTTCCTGCACATCTTTGAATACAACTTTTCTGTATTCCTTTCTGATTCATGGAATGGTTTAGGCTGGAAGAGACCTCAAAGATCATCCAGTTCCAACCCCCTGCCATAGGTAGGGACACCTCCCACTAGAACAGGTCACTCAAGGACTCATCCAATCTGGCTTTGAACACCTCCAGGGGAGGAGCATCCACATCCTCCTTTTCACTGTAAAGAACCTCTTCCTAACATCTAGTTTGAATCTCCCCTCTTCCAATTTAAATCCATTAGTCCTTGTTCTGTCATTACAAGACCTTGTCAATAGTCCTTCCCTGGCCTTCTTGCAGGCCTCCTTCAGATACTGGATGGCCACAACAAGATCTTGAAGCCTTCTCTTCTGCAGACTGCATAGCCCCAACTCTCATAGCCTGTCCTCATAGCAGAGGTGTTCCCGCCCTCTGAGCATCTTTGTGGCCTTCCTCTGGACTCACTCCAACAGTTCAATGTCCTTCTTGTATTGGGGGCTCCAGAAGTGTACTCAGCACTCCAGTTGGGGTCTCAATTCAGCAAGAGCATTACTGTTTTACTGCCTTTTTAAAAATAAAAGGCATAAAATAATCTAAGTCTGTCACTCTCTTAAACAAAAAACCACGATAGTGGTCAGTATACAAAAGGTAAGCAGGAGTTCACCCCTCTTTGACTGTCAGCAGTTCTAGTTTATGGCTGTGGGACATAAATCTGTCTTTGCTGATGTCAACTTATTTTATCAGACTGGAAAAAGAGCTTGAGCCTACGTTCTTAGTGGAATAACAAGATAAAGAGACATACCTTAAAAAGTAGAGGTACAACAGCGTCGATGAGATGATGAATAGGATTGTATAAAGCATCACAGTGATTAAGGCACCAGGAACTCCTGACTCCTCTGCTCTTACAAAGACCCAGTAGAGTTTTGCAGCATCAGCAATGGGTTTCTCTACACTGTTTGCAAGTCGCTGTCAAGGGGAAGAAAAACCAAACAGAAAAAAAAACGTAAGATGAAAAAATGCCAAAGCAGATCAAACCATTTACCTGTAGACACAGAAGGACTTGTAATTCTCTGTAAGAAGGATTTAACTGTAATATGTGGGGCACACAGCTTGAAACTTAGGAGCCTGCCACCCAGAATTTGAAATTCACCTTGACATGTGAACTGAATTATTTTCTGGCTTATTTTAGTACAATTAAAATCTACCCTATAGAGGAGGTTTATGGAACACAACCTTTGTCAGAGTGACAATACTCAATGTGAGTTTCTGTAGCATACTTTAGGAGAGGGGAGAAGTCTGAAATTTGCCTCATTTCAACGACCAGAAAGGTATGATTTTCAATGACCAGAAAGGCTGAGTGAGCAGAAAACACTTGTGCCAGACCTGGCCAGTCTCAAAATGACTTGCCCTTGTCACAAGAAAAAATGCTGCTTCCTACCAGATTCAGCAAGTTACACTATTTCGAACATGTTTTTGAGGGTGTATGCACACCCATTTGTAGATGCTGTCAGTGTTTGGTGCCGTCACTGGAAAATAAAAGTGTTTATCACGTTATCTAAAATGCCAAATGAAAGTAGTGGGGCATCTGCTGTGCTGCTAGCTGACACCTGGGGTAGCTTTGCCACTAGCCTTGCTAACAACAGCATGGGTTAAAGAAGGTATTGGATTCAGAAAGCTTCACTGAGACCCAATGAGGTGAGAAAAATGGAGACAGGAACTACAAGTAGATCAACGGGGGTTTTGTGAAGTTTTGCCCAAAGGGGTTGACCTTTTTTTCAGAGCAAAAGAGACAAGTTCCCCTTTATGAAGCAGTATTTTAATTTATGTACATGCATTATCAAGCCTGTCTGCAGCATTTTAAGTCAGGAAATCCAATGTTCCCTTCGTTCCCCATTCCTAGCGTCCATCTGAGTTGGGAAACCACAAAGAACAGCCTAAAACCATTGAATAACCAAGGAGCATCAGCATTATTTTATGATGTAGCTCATTTAATTCCTTTCTCTGCTGAAGAGAAATAAAAAACCTTTGAAGAGATCTAACTGTAACATACTTGCACTGCTGTAGTGGAAATAAAGGTACCTCTTAACTGTACAACATAGCAAGTGCTAGGTTGTATCATCAGTAGCTTCTCCAAAGGTATGTGTCTGACACAGGCCCTAATTACTTACACTATTAATAGCTTAAATTCAAACAGATAAAACTATTTCTGTTCTACTGAAGATGAAATGAACTATTTAGCATGCTAAGTAGTGGTAAAAACTAATAGTCATAGAACGAAAATAATTGAATTGACAGTCAGGTGGTTTATGTATTTTTTATACAAAGATAAACAAAGAATCCTGAAGCTTTTGAAACACTCTATTTCATCATACTTCCAGTAAACCACAGAAAAATACTTATTTTAAAAAAAATTAATTTTCTCTTTTTTTTTTTCCTATATCTAGTTCTTAAGGACTAACTACTGTATTGACATATTATTGCCCTCTGCTGGATCAATTCAGAAGAATTCTGCTGCATATCATGCGTCTTCTACTATGCAGAGCTAAAATAAATTCCTCTCTTCACCTTTTTCTTTTTAAAGTGACACAAGTGACAAGCCATGTCTGCATTAAATCACACTGACACGGTTTGCAAGTGTGTGAAAAATCCACTATGTAGCATTGAGAGAGGGAGCCTATGAACATGATTCCCCTGTGCTCAGCACTGGTTAGGCCACACCTTGAGTGCTGTGTCCAGTTCTGGGCCCCTCAGTTTAAAAAAGATGCTGAGGTGCTTAGACGTGTCCAGAGAAGGGCACCAAGGCTGGTGAGGGGGCTGGAGCACAGCCCTGTGAGGAGAGGCTGAGGGAGCTGGGGTTGTTTAGCCGGGAGAAGAGGAGGCTCAGAGGAGACCTTATGGCTCTCTATAATGACCTGGAGGGAGGTTGTAGCCAGGCGGGGTTGGGCTCTTCTCCCAGGAAACCAGTGACAGGATGATGGAACACAGTCTGAACCTGCGCCTATGCAGGCTTAGGTTGGATGCTAAGAAGAAGTTCTTCACAGAAAGAGTGATTTGCATTGGAATGGGCTGCCCAGGGAGGTGGTGGGGTCACTGTCCCTGGAGGTGTTTAAAAGGAGACTGGATGAGGCACTTAGTGCCATGGTTTAATTAATTAGAAGGTGTTAGGTGATAGGTTGGACTCTATGATCTCAAAGGTCTTTTCCAACCTGGTGAATTCTGTGATTTTGGCTTCAAGAAACCTGTGTCTTTCTGAACAACTTGGCTGGACTAAGCGTTAGAGTAAAATGTTTCTCCCTGTGTTTTTTTTGTTACCTTTGCAGTGACATGTAAAATAAAGACAAGATATTTAGTCCAACAATGAGTTGTACGAGGACTGAGATTCTGGAGTGCAGTTCTGTTACCTCTCTGCCCTCTGCACCACTATCATAGAAATTACAAGTCCTAGGAGAATGGTAATGGCATATAGACCAGTCACTAATTCAGATCCATATCTATCCTTAAAACAAAAAACAAACACACACAAACAATGAAAGAAACGACCAAACAAAATGCTATAATACATTATCTCCCAGTTCTGTTTGATTTCCATGTTCTATCTTCTCTTGAAAAAGAAAGCTGCCTGCCTCCACCATTTTCTTACCAGAGAGACTGTCTACCAAGGACAAACTTCTGCACAGCAGTCACGTCTTGACATCCCTCCAGAGAGACAAAAGTCTATTTGAATAACAAATAAGAATAAATTTCTCTCTTATCCAAGTAGTTCTTTCTGGCAAGGTAAAAATAGTTTGAAGCAAAGAGATTGTGTTAATCTTTCTGCGGTTTCTCAAAACCATGATCCAAGAAAGGTGACTTCATTTGCAATTGTTTCAATAATATCTGTCAATATCTGTCTTTGGTACTCACCACACCACAGAGAGAGGCTCATGTGAGCACTTTGCAGTCTGTAATGTTTTTTATGATGATACATATCCACATGGTTGAAGGAATGCTATTCTCTGCTTTTACAAGCAACAGACAGGTCAAGTGACTGGTTCTGGGAAAGCTCTGGCAGAACCAGAACTAAAATTGCATTCTCCAAAATCATAGGAAAGTTTCTTACCCCTGGGACACCCTTCTACACGCTGCTAGTAAATCAATGCACATTTGACAGAGTATCTTGAACTATGACTTGAAACCCTGCAAATATGCAACTGGCTCTGTAGTCTTCCCTTAATAACAAAAAAATAAAATTAGTCAACAGAGGAGCCTTTGTCTCTAGGGGTATCTGTCATCTTTCATAAGTATTAAGGCCATTTAGGATACTAAAATACATTCTAGCACTAAAATAACTCATATTACCACAACAAAACGTTTTCAGAATGCTTGATCTAAAATAGATTAGCAAGTAAATCCAAAATAGCTGCTGAAAGAATGCCAGGGGAAAAAAAAAAACCACCAAAAAAATCCAACCAAACAAACAAAAAAAAAGACAAATGCAATAATACAAACACATGTAAGAGGTAGAGTTTCACTTTGGAAAGGATGCCCACAGTATATTGTGTAATTTTTGAACAAATGAGTTTCTACCAAAGATAATCTGTTGGGTAAGATCATCACATCTTCAGTATGAAATACAGAGAGAGATGTGGTTTTGTAATGGTGTAATGAAAATGTTACTTACTTTACTGGGGTGCATCAGGAACAGTGTGTCCAGCAGGTCTAGGGAGGTTCTTCTCCCCCTCTACTCTGCCACAGCAAGACCACAGCTGCAATACTGTGTCAAATTGTGGGTTCCCCAGTTCAAGAGAGACAGGGACTTGCTGGAAAGAGTCCAGCAGAGAGCCACGAGGATAACTGGGCGATTTGAGCATCTCCCCTACAAAGAGAGACTGAGAGCCCTGGGACTGTTTACCCTGCAGAAGACTGAGAGGAGCTCTGACAAATGTGTACAAATATCTGAGGGGTGGGTGTCAAGTGGATGGAGCCAATCTCTTTTTGGTGGTCAGCAGCAACAAGCCAAGGAGCAATGGGTACAAACTGGAACATAGAAAGTTTCACCTCAACAGGACGAGAAATTTCTTTACAGTGAGGGTCACAGAACACTGGAACAGGCTGTCCATAGAGGTTGTGGAGTCTCCTTCTCTGGAGACTTCCAAATCCTGCCTGGATTCATTCCTGTGTGGACTACCTTAGGGTATCCTGCCTTGTCAGGGGGATTGAACTCAATGATCTCTGGAGGTCCCTTCCAACCTTTAAAGTGCTGCGAATCTGCGATCCATATTACATGTGTCCTGCTGACCAAGCAGAAAAAGCCCTATCTGAAACTGATATTGAATCCAATCTGACTATAACTGAACATAATTCCACTGGAGTCAATGGTAGTGATTTTCTCAATGTAAGTGTAAAAAAGACAAAGTAGACCTCAGCCTTGCCTCCAGTTTTTATGAATATATCAGTATCAGGGGATGCCTTTTAAATATTTAGATATTTCTTGCCTAGATGCTGGGGAGATATAAAATAATATTTTCATTAAAATACTTACAAGTAAAATTCAGTTCTGTGCATGGTTTACACCATGAAATTTAAAAATAGAAAAGAAAACAATGGGTTGTCCAAGCAAAAAGTAGTGTGTTGTCACATGCTTAAAATACTTCAATTATCTCCCAAGTGAGTGCCAGTTAAATTTCTTGAACATTTTAATTTTCAAAGCCACTGTAACAGGAAACACCATGTGGAAAAATCTTACTTTTAATACGACTTTTTAAAAGCACAGCAGAGGTTCATGGATGAGGACCTGAGACCAACAGAAAGAAGGATGTCTTCAAAAAGGAGACAAAGGAAGGGCAGCAATACCATACCCCCAAAAGAGCTCTCAGCACCCTATGCCCATCAGAAGGACCCTGTATCACCTACAAAGTGAGAGCCAGATCTGAAAAACGTGCTCTAGGAGGCTAGGCATTACCTTGGATGTGGCATAAGTCTCCAGCTGCCAAAGTAGATGGGTTACACAGCACATAGCTGTGCACAGAGAGTTGGGAGCTCTGTTCTCATGATTTTACCTGTGATGAAACTCCTTCTTTAAAGATATCTCTCGATTACACGAGTCCTTAGAGGTGTGTCAGCAAATTTTAACACCCACCCTGCCTATCACAGAAGTCCACAATAACCTCTATTTTTGTTCATTTTGTCTGTTTCAGTGCTTAGAAAAATCTGAAGCACTAATAATAATCAGGACTGCTCATTAATCCGTCTCCATTAACATCCAAAATTGAAGTAATCCTTTTCAAAGCAGATGCAATCATTCCAGTGGTGGATTTACTTTCTTATCTCCATATATGGCTTGTGCAGTGCTCTTAATTTTATGCAGAAACACAGTGACTCCATTAGATGGGAATTTTGTTAATAAAAAGGTAATGTACAACATTATTATTTAATTTCTTTTTAACTTTCATGCTCCATTGCCAGGGGTGGAATTTCATATCTCTCAGTGATTCACTGAATAAAACAAACTTCTACGTCAAGGTCTCATGTCCAAGTTATTTTAAGCGACTTACCCCCAGGAGTGAATCCACTACAAACACTGCCAAGGGGTCTAGCACTGTCCAGAGTCCCATAGCTATGATAAACTTTGACAAGAAGGAAGGGAATGAGTCAAACAGCTGCTGACAGCCCCATCTGATCAGGACCATAAGAAGCAGTCCAGCATTCAGGGTTAGGGGTCCCACCACAACCATGACCAATTCTTCGCTGGTCTGCAGTAAGGAGTTCTGGTAGCACAGTTCAACAGTGTGAGGGAAAAGCTGAAATCTGTAAATAAAAAAAAGAAAGAGTTTGTACTCCTGGGAAACCATTAGAAAAAGAGAATGGTGCATACAGCATGTTGCTTTGTAAAGTTGCATCCCTGCCTTGGTCACAACCCTCTGACCAAAAACTGTATGAAGCTGCTCAACAAAATTATTTCTCCTCCTGCCTCCATGTCCTCTGATCCTCTCTGACTCTCAGTTCAGTGAATGGACATCCAGACCCTTGAAACTGTGCAGGCAGGGTTCTAGGAAGACCTTAGCTCCCACATGCACCAACATGAGCACAGGCCACAGGAGCTCACCCCTCTCTGCCTACTGCATCATTTTTGCATGCTGCACAAAGCAAACAGTGTTGTATCAAAGACATAGCTTTCAGCATCCTTAACATGGCTGGAAATGTAACACTGCTACCATGAGATGATGGAACTTGCAAAGTTCACATAATGAGTAGATTTGCTGGCACTGGAGGAGACAGGATGTGCATGATTTTGGGAGCTACATTATTTTGGGAATCTTACATAAAGATTCTGAAATTCATGGTAAAAAAAGCCAAGTCTATCAACATCACTTAAATTCTGCTCTTAACTAAAGGTGAAGTGCTTTGATTCTCTCTTTGGTACCAACTCATGAGCGTTACTATGTATTTGGTAGGGCAAGGTAGGGCTCTCAACTCAATCTTACGTTTTACAGACACACAGCTACAGATTGGGATGCTGATCCAGGCCTTCTTGGCCTGAGAACATTATCCTTTATCTAGCTGACTGCCTGGGACAGCTGTGATTAGTGGCTTTGAACATGACCACTGCTCTCTCACACATTGCTTCCTTCTGCTGTGTTTCCTTTGCTTCCACAGACTCTTGATGCTTGGCCTCCCAGAAGTTTTAATGCCAGCTGGCTGAGCCTGCCTGGGCTGTGCAAGGCCAGAAGGGACACATGACTGGCTTTGCATTAAGATCTGGAAGATCACCTTAACAACACTCTCCAGAATCTGCTGAGACACCAGGTTCACATTTTAGCCAGTAATCCCAGCATCGAAGCAGGCGCGAGGGGCACAGACTTGCATGTTATTGGCTCCTGATGCCTCCCTAGTGAGATCATGTCTGGAGTACTGTCTCCAGTTCTGGGCTCCCCAGTTCAAGAGAGGCAAGGAACTACTGGAAAGACTAACAAAAAGTTAAGATGGTGAGGGGACTGAAGCATCTCTCTTAAAAGACTGAGAGACCTGGCAGTGTTTAGCCTGGAGAAGGCTGAGATGGAATCTTATCAATACCTAAGGGGAAGAGGTGAAGAGGATGAGTCCAAACTCTTTATAGTGCTGCCCAGTGATAGAGCAACAGGCACAAAACTGGAATGCAGGAGGTTCCACCTTAACACATGTGAAAACTTCTTTCCTTTGTACGTGTCAGAGCACTGGAACAGTGTTCCCAGAGACACTGTGGAATCTCCCTTTCTGGAGAGATTAAAAAACTGAACGCAGTCCTGGGTAGCCTTCTCCCAGTGAAGCTCTTTCCGCAAGGAGGTTGAACTAGATGACCTTCAGAGGTCCCTTCCAGCTCCTAGCATTCTGTGATTTTGCTTTGAAAGGGAAAAAAAAAATCTGTTGGAAAAACCTTCCCTTCCCTAAGCATGACTGATCTTTTTTTGCTCTGCAAACCCATTGCTTATGGAGAAGCAGATATGTATCACATTGTGATTTTTTTTCTTTTCATGGCAAGTAATGGCAAGTAATGATTTTCCAGGAACTCCCTAGAGAGCTCCAATTCCTGAGCTAAAGCCAATGTATCATATAGTTAAAATATGTCAACTTACTGCAGTCCTCCCAGTAAAACTGATATATCAAAGTGAAATTCTTCAAAGTATTTTTACTCATAGATCACTTTGGTAACATCAAATATGATTTAAATGCTTCATCAGTTTTGTGCTCGTCTCAGGCATTTTTAAATACTTGACGCAAAATGATAAATTATTCCTGTGGAAGGTGTATAAGCTGCTAGGTATCTCAGAAGGGAGAGGAATAGGTATGACACGAGGTTCACAGATCCTGTTCTGAGTCAAAAATTTGCAGTTCTAACACCTTCTCCTTTCTGTTAGAGTCACATTTACACATCAGATCACCTGGAGTCTGGATTATGTGGTTCTTTATCAACTAATATCATAGAATCATACAATAGAATGGTTTAGGTTGAAAGGGACCTCAAGGATCATCTAGTTCCAACCCCCTGCCATAGGCAGGGACACTTCCCACTAGTACAAGTCACTCAAGGCCTCATCCAACCTGGCCTTAAACCCCTCCAGGGAGGGAGCAGCCACAACCTCCCTGGGCAACCTGTGCCCGCGTTTCACCACCTTCACTGCGAAGAACTTCCAGTCTTCTAGTCTAAACTTCCCTTCTGCCAGTTTAAACCCATTACTCCTCATCTTGTCATTACAAGACCTTATAAATAGTCCCTCCCCAGCCTTCTTGTAAGCCCCCTTCAGATACTCCTCAAAACCTTCTCTTCTCCAAGATGAAGAACCCCAACTCTTGCAGGCCATCCTCATAGGAAAGGTGCTCCAGACCTCTAATCATCTTGGTGGCCCTTCTCTGGACTCACTCCAACAACATCTGCAAGTGGTCCTACCAGGGCTTGCATGCAGAGCCCTTAGCATGAGTCTTAGCCATCCATTCTCTTTGTAGTGCAAGGGAAGTGCTTTGGATCAAACTATTTGTAGAAGTACTCTGGAAGCGCATGAAGAAAGTTGTACTTACTTTGTAACAGGAACTGAGATGGTGTGAAGGAAGAGCCACTGGCTCAAATAATGTAGGTAAAGCCTCACAAACCAAAGCAGAATCACCAGCAGCATGAGCAGCCAGAAGTCCCCAGAGCGCCAACGTATGGTTCCCAGCTCAGACAAGGCTGTGTAGACCACGAAATGGAAACGCTCAGTGACCTGTCTGGACAGTTTCATTTCAGCAGCAGAATGGCAGCTGGAAATATATGGAAATGAAACAAAGAAAGAAGAAAAAAAATTAAAACCCAAGCATATAATGGCAGTTACAACACAGAGTCCTGTTATGCAGAGAAACGTGGCAAAGGCTCTGATCAGAACTTTTGATTGACTGATGCATCTGACTGAAAACTAAACAGACTTATCCCTTGCAGTCTGGGTAATAAGTGGCTACCTCCCAGAAACCATGCTCCTGCTTTTATAGGAAAAAAACAACAAACCACATTTTAAGCCAAGTCTTTTAAAGTCTTTTGCTTTATTTTTAATTTTCTCACAAATTGCTCCCTGAGAAGCACTTTATCACTTCTTTTCCTTCTAAGAAAATTCTGAAAGAATTGTCACATTTGTACTGAAAAAGCTTTGATTTCATTGAAAAACATGAGCAGCTTTTTGATGTTGGGGTTAAAGAACTTCAGTCAAATGTTTCAGCGGGCTAAAATTCCTCTTTACACTACTTTCAAGTGAAAGAGGAAACAGAAAGGAGCTCCTTCAGTATACTGTCCTGCTACTGACTGTGGCATTATGTGCCCTTTAAGCTGTATACTTTGCTGCTCCAAAAAGGGGGATTAAAAAAAAAAGGAGATGCAGAGATGCAGCCTTGGCCTTATGTTTCCAACATAAGGAGTCTCTAAGCTGATTCAAAGCTGAAAAGACAGTGGTTGCTTTGACCTTTTGAAACTCCTAACTGCCATGCTTATTTACACTGCTTTCAGTGACTAAGCAGCTGAGATGCACAACTCTAGGACTAAATATGATGTCATCATGTTCAAACTGTTATTTATATTGATTGAGGCTTCTCTAAGATCAGGGCTATGGAGATCTTTTTCGTGGAAGGAAGCATGCTGGCTCTTAAAAGTATAGCATATGATGGGAGAAGAAGTGACAGCAATACTTGCACTGCATTTTCCTGCCTACACACATGGATCTCCTCAATAGCTGTGCACATTTCCTTCTCCAGCAGTCCCAAAGAGGGATGTGAATAGCATGGGAGAAACTTAAAAGGATTTTGCTTTTGGTCTAGGTTTGAGCAGGAGAAATAAAAACCCTCAAATTTGCCAACCACAGGTCTCAGTTTTGGGATCAGCCTTGACATGACATGACTCCTGATCCTCAGTACTGAGCAGGATGCATGTGTAGAAGACATGCTGGCAGCCAGCCCCTTTTCCCAGCCACTAGTTATCTAGTTGGTCAAAGAGCATGAGGGGAAGTTTTCAGGAAGACACCACAAAAAATAGGGTTTGAGTCATTAAGAAGCCTCAAATATAAGACTTCTTACAGAAACAACTTTTGGCCCGAGACAGGTGATCCTTGTTGTGACTATAGATTGATCTGTCAGGGGTTTGGAAGAGCTTTTTGAGATGCTGCAGTCTGTTTTGTTTATACCTTTATCAGTCACAAAGTTCTGCTTTACAGACTCAGGGCCACATCATGAATCACCTTCCTCATACTGTAATTATTTACCCACAGCAGCCTACAGGAACACGACCAAACATTTCATTAACATCATGAAATCATAGTCTAGGCTTGTGTGAGAAAGAGACAAAGAAAAATGCGCAATAAGAAATATAATTGACTATGATATTATACTACAATAACCATGTACTACATTTTATTTTTATATAAAGGATTTTTCATCGTTTATAATAACTTCATCAAAATCTAGGCTTACATTATTCACTTCTTGAGGAGAGTTAATAAGGCAGGAGTAGCCACAGAGTTATTGTAGTTAGACCAAATAGTTTGCTGGTTGTGCAGAAGAAGAAAAATAAAAATAAAATTAAAAAAAAAAAAGCAATCTTAGCTTGTAATACTCTTCTCATCCTTCATCAAACAAGCAGAACTACATAGATATCCCACCCAGCCTCACCCATGACAGAAATCCACACCCTACAGGGATCACTGCCAATCTTCACCTCTGTAACCAGGTTTTCCACAAAACTCTGGATTTAGCTCAGTGCCTCACTGCATCTAAGAGTTCTTTGCTATTAGACTACATGGGCCAAATTTACTAAATGAAGCTACCTCCAAACAAGCAGCACCAGAGTGAAACATTAAATATACAAGCTGCAAAATATTTCAAGATATAAATCCTTCCTCCTACCCAGCACACAGATTGAGAAGGAGAGCAGGCAGCCCAGAGTGCTGGAAACACCTCTTCCATTTGCAGTAGTCCAGAAGCACCAGCAATACTGAGAAATATTAGTAACCAAGACACTGGATTGGGAAAGTGAAGTAAATACTTCCTCACAGAAGCAGGATCTTTCAAGATCCCTTCCAACCACTAACTGAGTTGGGTTTGGATCATCTGGAGTTAATTCTCCTCAAAGCATCCTCCTAGCACTGTGCTCTGCAGAGTTGTAGCTGGGTGTTAACACAGCAGTGTTTTGGCTGCTGCTCGGCTGAGCACCCAGGCTGTGATTTTCCAACATTTCCCTACCCTGAGAATGCATTGAGGAGTGGGCAAGATTTTGGGAAGGGACACAGCCAGGCCAGCTGACCTGAACTGGCCAAAGGGCTATTGCATGCTTTCCAAGACTGACCACTGTCTGCTGATGGGAAGTAGAGAGTAACATTTCTCTTTGCTTTTGCTTCTACACGTGGTCTGTTGCCTGTGCCTACCAGCATTACTATTACATTTATTCTATCTTATACTGGCTTTTGTTATATTTTCTCCTCTCCCCTCTCCATCTAAGAGAGTGATAGAGTAGCTTTGGTGGGCATTTGTCCCCCAGCCAAGGCCAAACCACCACACTAACCATCTGTGACCTGGCAATCAGTACTGCCACAGGCATTTAATGAATATCCTTACTCAATCTTGCCAACTCACTGAGCAGAAGCTGCTTATGTAGAAACACCACACACAGTGTGACTCCCAGACATCCTTAAGATGTGTCAACCTGTGCCTTCAACATTCCATTGCTCCTCAGCCTACTTCCGCTTTCAACAGGTCCAAAGAGAGCTAGGGTGTCCACCTGTGAGCCATGTCGTTCCTGCTGAGATGCTAGCTTGCTCAGCCATGGCAATCGAACTGCTGAACAAACTTCCAAAGGTAAGTAGGGAAATTCAGAGTGTACCTGTGCTTATCAAAGACTAGAAGCCTTCCACTTGCAATGATCCTGTTTAAACCAGAAGGGAAGCATCTGTGATGCCTTTACTTTGCTGCATCTTTCCTCTGAAAATTGCAGAATCACAGGATGTTTAGGGGTTGGAAGGGACCTCCACAGACCATCAGGTCCAACCCCACTGCTAGAGCAGGATGATAATCTAGTTCAGGTCACACAGGAATGGATCCAGATAGGTCTTGAAAGTCTCCAGAGAAGGAGTCTCAACCTCCCTGGACAGCCTGTTCCAGTGTTCCGTGACCCTTACAGTAAAGAAATTCTTCCTCATGTTGAGGTGTAACTTCCTGTGCTGTAGTTTACATCTGCTGCCCCTTGTCTTATCACAGGGCACAACTGAGAAGAGTTTGTCCCCCCCTCTTGACACCCATCCTTCAGATATTTATAAACATTGATTAGATCCTCTCACAGTCTTCTCTTCACCAGACCAAAAAGCCCCAGGTCCCTCAGCCTCTCCTCACAGAGCAGTGCTCCAGCCCCTTAATTATCTTTGCAGCCCTCTATTGGACTTCTTCAAGTAGATCCCTGAAAAAAAACCCCAAACAAAAGCAGCCCAGAAACTCCATAGAAAGCCAAACCTGCTGGAAGTCAAATAAATAAAGAAAAATATATGTTAGGTAGAACTAAATTGTATTAAGTTTTACTTTTGGAAGAGTAACTGGTTTTTTAAAGACTTCATGATTTTCATCACACACCTTGACCATCATTTCCAGCTCCTAAATGGAAATTAAATTTGAACTTGTCAAAAGTCCAGTTTCTGAGTGTTACTTCTGTGCTGGTTTGTACTTCCCTGAGACAATGTGAGAGATTCACATGAACACCATTAGCCAGTGGTAGAAATTAGAGGAAGATGTAGCAGATCCAGTGATCAACATATATGAATATCTGAGGAGTGGGTGTCAAGTGGATGGGACCAATCTCTTTTTGGTGGTCAGCAGCTATAAGTCAAGGAGCAATGGCTACAAACTGGAACACAGAAGGTTTCAACTCAACAGGAGGAGAAACTTCTTTACAGTGAGGGTGATAGAGCACTGGAACAGGCTGCCCAGGGGGGTTGTGGAGACTTTCAAAACCTGCCTGGATGCATTCCTGTGAGAACTACCTTAGGGAATCCTGCCTTGGCAGGGGGGTTGGACTCGATGATCTCTGGAGGTCCCTTCCAACCTTTAAAGTTCTGTGATTCAGTCCCAACCCATAACTGGAATCACTTTATCTAGTTTAAAACAAATTCAGTGGGCCCCAACTTACTTGTAAGTTAAAGCAAACTCTTCCTGGGTACTCACTGATCAGGCTGTAAGGCTGTTTACTGGTTGTCACTTCAAAACACTGGGCTTAAATGATGTCTCTTACAGAGTTTTTTGAGGAGAGGAAGAGGCAGAAACATGAAATGAAATACACCAAAGAAGTGGAAACAGCCCCTTGAAGTATTTTTTAGCTGGTGCTACTAGTGAAAGCTTGTGGGTGGAGTGACAGTCCTGGCAGATAGAGTTTTCAGAAGAGATTTATGTGAAGTTGCTCCAGGGCAGAGAGCATGAGTATTACCTTTCAAAAACAAAACAATCCCTCCACCCACAAGATACCCAAATCTCAACCCTTGGGTGAAAACTATATAAAGCTCCAAAATGAGAAGCCACTTGAGCAATGGATTTATCCATGATTCCTTGGATTACTGGTAAGTAATTTGGCTGAATGTTTCTGTTCTAGGGCATTAGTTTTGCATTTTTCTTTGCAAAATGCTGCAGTAACAAATAGCAGAGCCTGAATTACCATAAAAGCAGGTCAATTATTTCAATGGAAATTGTTCAGAAGGAAAGAAACGATGCACAGATTCTCTTAAGCTACACTTGATGATGATGACAGGGAAGTAATGGCTGATAGAAGGCAGTGTGTACTGTTGGGTGACAGCTTTGCTGCTGACAAACTATGGTGAACATTTATATGATGCACTGCAAGACTGGCATGCACAACTGATGGGGAGGCGTGGGGGGGGGTTGTGGGTTCTCAGCCAATGCAACCCTGCTTACTCCAGAGCTACACCAGTATATACCAGCTGAGGTATTCAGGATCTGGTCCTGAACATATTTATTACTTACATTGCATGAAATAAAGGAAAATAAATGTTTTATGTTACTCATTCAGTCAGAGATTTAAAAAGCAACTGCAGACACAAACGACTTTATGCAAATTGCTCTTAGGGAGCTCCAGTCCTCACAGCTCAAGAGTCTGTGCAATGTCTTTACTCAGTTTATGAATAAAAAAGACCCCCTCCTCACCATCACCACAAATGGCAGGTATTTTAAACTTAGCCATAGAGTCCTTTATGGCTTAGCAACAGTAAAGAAAATGCAGAAAATGTTGCCTAGTGTTCCTACAATAAAATGCCATCACTTCCAGTTGAAAACCCCACCTGTACCTGAAGGCCCATTTAAAAACAATCCATTAATACACTCAGCCCTTAAAGTGGCCATCTAAGAGAGTGATAGAGTAGCTTTGGTGGGCATTTGTCCCCCGACTAAAACAGTTAAAAGTACCACTGATTAAACCAGTTAAAGTACCATAGAATCATAGAATCACAGAATGGTGAGGTTGGAAGGGTCATCTAGTTCCAAACCCCTGCCATAGGCAG
>VWYK01071224.1:0-14780 GCA_013399775.1 Semnornis frantzii | reverse complement strand
TTCCAACCAAACCTATTCTAGGAATCTATGAAGAAAAGCAATTAATCAGTGAGTGACTGTGCTGGTAGCTTAAAGCACTAACCGAGTTTCAGGTAATACCTCTGAGTTCAGTGTAGACAGGACTGTGGTGTAATACTGTTCCTGTGCCAGACATCCATTTTTAAGTAGTGTTTGGAAATGACCACAGTCTTTTTCTGCTTCAGTTAGTCCTGGCACAAGTGGTGGGGTTCATGAGCAGTGAGTGTAGGCAGATGGGGTTTTCACATGGTGTCTGTTCTTGCCTGTCAGCTGCAATGATAGAATCTTGCCTCTTCAGCCTCACTGAATGGGAGCTTTCTCCTGCATCTTTGAAGAGGCAGAAAAATTAGTGCCTGAATACAGTCAGGGGGTCTTCTGCCAGGTTGTGAGTGGCATTCCAAGCTCCACAGATGCTTACCGTCAGGTTTTCATCGCAAATATTTACACAGACCATTGAGAATGATCAGAAAATACTGCTGACCATATCTAAAATAAACATAAATATTGCAAAGTGAGACAGCTATGAGGAAGTGGTTCTTTCGTGGGGCTTGTTATACAACAACAATGAGAACTTGTGGAGGCTCCAAGCCTGGAAGTGAGCAACCTGATCTAGAAGGATATGTCCCTGCCCGTGGCAAAGGGGGATTAGAACTGGATGATCTTTAAGGTGCCTTCCAACCCAAATCATTCTGTGATTCTGTATACGTTTAGTGAGACATTCTAATAATGATTGGAAAGGATCTTAGAGATCATCTTCTCCAACTAGACCCAGCTGCTCAAGGCCTCATCCAGCCTGGCCTTGAGCACTTGCCAGCAGGAGGCATCCACAGCCTCTTTTGACAACCTATTCCAGGGTCTCACCACNTTAGAACTGGATGATCTTTAAGGTGCCTTCCAACCCAAATCATTCTGTGATTCTGTATACGTTTAGTGAGACATTCTAATAATGATTGGAAAGGATCTTAGAGATCATCTTCTCCAACTAGACCCAGCTGCTCAAGGCCTCATCCAGCCTGGCCTTGAGCACTTGCCAGCAGGAGGCATCCACAGCCTCTTTTGACAACCTATTCCAGGGTCTCACCACCCTCATACTGAAAAACTTCTTCCTAAGATCCCGTCTAAACCTACTCTCCCTCAGCTTCAAACCATTCTCCTTGTCCTATTGCTAGACGCCTTTATGAGAAGTCCCTCTCCAGCCTTTCTACAGGATGCCTTCAGATATTGAAAGGCAACTATAAAGTCCCCACAAATCGTCTTAGAATTGTTTTGGCTAGAAAAGGCCTCTAAGATCATCGAGTCCAACTGTCAGCCTAACACCACCATGGCCATTAAACCATGTCCCAAAGGGCCATGTCCACACATCCCTTGGACAACTCCAGGGACGGTGACTGCACCACCTCCCTGGGCAGCCTGGTCCAGTGCCTGACAACCCTTTAAGTAAAGGTATTTTTCCTAATATCCAAACTAAACCTCCCCTGGCACAATTTCAGGACATTTTCTCTGGTCCTATCACCTGATACTAAGGAGAAGAGATTGACCCCCACCTCTACTACAACCTCCTTTCAGGTAGCCGTAGAGATCAAATGCTACAGCATGAAAGAGAAGACTGTGGAACTTGTGAATGTGTATAAACTACAGCACAGGACCTCAACATGAAGAACTTCTTTACTGTAAGGGTCATGGAGCACTGGAACAGGCTGCCCAGACAAGTTGTGGAGTCTCCTTCTCTGGAGGCTTTTAAGACCTGTCTGGATGCATTCCTATGCGACCTGAGATAGATTCTCTGGTCCTTCTCTGACAGGGGGATTGGACTTGATGATCTATGGAGGTCCCTTCCAACTCCTAACATCCTGTGATCCTATAAATGTCCCTTAATTGTTTACTGCTTCTTCTGTGAGGTTGCATTTTGCAGTCACTTCCCTAGGAGGAAATGTCTGATGTGGTGCTGAAGTTATAGTACTCCCCATTTCCACAATGGCACCAATACACCAACACCATAAGGATCCACGGTCCTGAAATGCCAGTTGAGCAGAATCAATACATTTTAAGGTTCTTAATAAGATACAGATTTAAATCCCAAGTGGATTTGGAGGGCAGGGGGAGGGCACGTTGTGGGAGTCAGGAAATACACAACTAAACGGTGCCATCAGAACTACAAAACAGATAACAGAATCTCCCAGGTTATTACCAATGCAGCTGCTCATGAATCTTTCAGTGCAGCAGCCTTTCATCTGGAAATGCTGACTCATTGAAACCAAAGGTTTTAAGACTCCAAGAAAACTTGGAAAAGTGTTTCCTGACAAAACTGGCTAAATGCAGAGCCAGGAAGAGCTTCCAAGGCAGTCAGAGCACTCGTCTGGGAAATTGGGGTTTGTGCTCTGCCTGGTTCCCAGTCAGAGGGCAAAGCAAGATCACTCTTTTCCCAGAGGACCACAGGACCACCAACTCTGTCTATTTGCAGGAATTCCCTTCCTCTGTTTTCAGTAGTAATTACAGGCTTAACTCTGATTTTATGCTGAGATAAAGCATACACACTGGTCTTTTTTAAGCACATGGATCTTAAAGAAACTTTCCTGCTAGAAAAGCAGCCAGGCCCAGCAGCAGTTCACAGTGTTGTGTTGTTTTACTGCTCAAACAGAATATGAAATTTGCTCTATATGGAAAAATCACCTAAATCCATTAAAAACAGATAGTTTCAGCTGGCTGGAGCTGATGCTGCTAAACGCCTGTCCCCTCAGCACAAAGAGCAATCAGCAGGAAATGACAAGGTCAGATATGCTCTTCATCCCTTTCACTTGCTAGAAAACACTTTCACCCTCCTCTAGTTGCCTCCCATGACTGCAGCCAAAAGGCCAGGGCCTTTGGTTTGGAACAGGTGGGGTCTTGGCTCAGGTGCTGCATGGCTGGGTGTTGATGTGCTGTGCTGATCTGTAATCATTTACGTGCTGCATACCTCCATATGTGATTCCATAGTCACAGTACTGCTGTAGCAAGGATCCCACCAGCTTGTGAGGGGCAGGGGTTAAAAATGACTGTTCTGGGCTTGGTTCTTCTGGAGAATTGAAATAAGAACATCTATGCAGTGATGTAGAATAGTTATGACCTGTTTCTCAGGGTGAGGATGTGAGTGTTGGATGTAGGGTAGGCTAAGAGAGGATAATATGAAAAACACAAAAACATTCCTGTTGTTGAAACTTTGGAAAAAAACATAGCCCTAAGTAAAACTGCTGCATAAATAAGGTCTCAAGTAGGCCTTGTCAGGGAGACTGAATAAAAATAAGTAAGTTCTGTTCCATACAAAGAAGAGTTTCAAAATTCCTTGACCATAGGAAATATTAATTCTTATAAACTAAATACCTCTTAGGAATTTTGTTGAAATAAATAGATTCCTAAAATGGGGATTTGTGCCTTTATTTGACATTTGCCCCAGCTCCTCATCAATCCTTTTGGGCAAAGCCAGCATCAAGTTACAAAACCCACCCTTCTGTTTATCTCTGCAGTTTAATCATTTGCAAGTTCTCATTCGTACTGATAGCATTCATAACAACCTACTTGTGTAAGCATGTGGACATTCCACAGCATGTATTTTTCCTCTCCTGTCCGTGGTTCCTTTAGGATGGTCAGGAATGGCAGAAGTAAGTCCTGGGTGGAGTAGTCTGTGTAAGCTCCACAGAATGTTTGCCTTGTCTTTCTGCAAGCACATCTCTGGAAATGAAGATGCTGTTCACGTTCTCCTCATGTAGTGCTGGTGCTAAACTGAGGAAAATGCAGGGCTTTGCTGCAGCTGAAGTTTGATTTATTTGGTGTTAAATAGTGGCAGCTTTTGAAGCGAAGGCAGGTCAGAAGGGGAGAAATAATTTGCTGGTAAATAATTCTGAGACATTTTTTAATTTGCATTTAAAACGTGAAATTAAATTTGGCAGTAGGAACAAAACATAGTAAATATATATATATATATAATTTTTTTTTTTCCTCTTTTTCTCCTTCTTCTTTTGAAGTTGTGGCAGCTCCAGGCCTGGAAGTGTTCAGAGACAGGTTGGATGGGGCCTTGAGTCTAGCAGGAGGTCTCCCTGCCCATGACTGGAGGATTGGAACTAGGCAGTCTTTACAGTCCCTTCCAACTCAACCCATTCTGTGATTCTGTGTTTGGGGTTTTAGGATTAGCAGCACAGACGACTGTACAAAGTCATTCTCTGGCACTTCCAGTCTTACAAAATCAAGGCTAGTTTTTTAACTGAATTTTTTAATTTGGTGATGATACAAGTTGGAAAGCAAACCTCTTCCAGAACCAACAACAGAAAACTTCGAAGAACTCTCAGCAGGAGTTAGTTTCTTATTCCTTATCAGCGGGTCCTCTTTTCCTTTTTCAGTGCATTATTTTCCCTTATTTTTTAAGACACACAACCAATGATAGAAAACTTCAAAGAACTCTCACCAGGAGTTAGTTTCTTATTGCTTGTCAGCAGGTCCTCTTTTTCTTTTGCAATGCACTCATATCTTCCCATATTTTTTTTAAGACGTGCAGTATGTGTTTGATTAAGAAGAGAAATTTAAACCTTCAGCTGCTGAAACACCTGAATCCTGAGAGCAACCATTCAGGTGTCTTGTTACTGCTAGACTTCAGTAAGAAATCTTTGCATTGGGTGTCAATACATTTTTGTTTTCTTGCCTTATTGATTAATTGTAAGTAAGGAAAGATGCTCTTGTTAGACCACAACTGGAGTGCTGTGTGCAGTTCTGGCCTCCCCACTTCAAGGGGGACAAGGAACTAACTGCTGGAGAGTGTTCAATGGAGAGTTACAAGGATGGTTAAGGGACTACAGCATCTCTCTTAAGAGGGAAGACAGAGAGATCTGGGACTGTTTAGTCTGGAGGATAGAAGGCTGAGGGGGAACCTTATCAATGTCTACAAATCTCTGAAGGGTGGCTGTGAGGAGGATAGAGCCAGACTCTTTTCAGTGATAGGACAGGGGGCAATGGATGTAAACTCAAGGAAATTCCATCTCAATGTGAGAAAAAACTCCTTTACTGTGAGGGTGACAGAGCACTGGAACAGGCTGCCCAGGCAAGTTTGAAGTCACCTTCTCTGGAGATCTTCAAAACCTGCCTGGACACATCTCTGTGCGATCTGCCCTAAATGGTCCTACTTTGTGTCCTGTGTGGTTGGACACAGTGATCTCTGGAGGTCCCTTTCGACCCCTGCTATTCCGTGGTTCTGAGATTACCTTAAATTGTTTCTGTGAAATTAGACATTACAGTAAGAGGTGTCCATTTAGGCAAAGTCTAAACACACCTTAAAGCCCAGCTGATAAACCTGAGATCCATTATAATGCATGAGCTACGGTGGAGTAAAGCTTACTCCAGAAATCCTTCATGTGAGCACAGCAGAACACTGCAGCTACCAAATGTTTGGCTTTGTTGGTTTTTTTGTACAGAGAGCACAGATGAGAGTCACAGGCAGAAATGCCTGTAGGCCTCTCAGCCCCTCTCAACTGGAGTGCTGTCATTAATAGCTCTTTTTTCTTCCCCTAGTGCATGGAAGAACGACAGACAGGTAGCTCTTGTGCTAAGCAAACTCTTGTGATCCCACACCCTTTTCTGTGTTGTCAGCCATGCTGATTCCACGGGACCAATGGCACCTATGAGCTCTTGTTCCTTAGTCACAACAAAGGTGATGCTTAGGTAGGTGCTGAGGCTGCTTCAGAGGTCAAAGATTTGAGTTTTTTCCATTGGATTCTCTCTACCTTAGTCATTGCAGCTTTGTTCTTTATCATCAAGAAAACAGAGTTGTGGCAGAATCTAGCACATGAATTGGGCATTCACAAGGTTGTAAATGGAAAGGAGAAGTTTTCAGTGGCTGCATTCACTTTGTATTCTGAGAATTTTTCACTTGTCTCTTGCTGTTCTTTTGTTGTCTCTTTGACACTTTGCATTGTTAAAATCTGGAGATGAACCATCAGAACCAAACTTGAATCGTTTGTTCCCCTCCCAGTGAAATATGTCATCAAAATATATGCCTTCAATTATTTATTCTCTGTCACTCTGCAAAATGTATATTGCCTTGGGCTTTGATGTGGGGCTCTCATTGTCTTACAGCCATTCCAACCTATTTATAAGCCTGGTTTTATATCAGGTTTTGTTAAATTTGAGTGCTTGTCACAGTGCCCTTCAAAACTACCTGCTGCAGTTTTTAAGTGAGCTGCAGACACGGGTGAGGCTCAAGTGAATTTTATTGAATGAAAAGTCTTTAGAATTTCAGAAACTGAATGAAGAAAGGAAAAAAAATTTAAAAAAAATTAAAAATCAGCCTTTTATGTAATACTTCATGGCAAAACACTGTAGAAGTCACAAGACATTTCATTTTTATAATTGCTAGAGGGTCAGCTGTGATGGTTGTAAATTCTTAGCAAGTGAATGAATTAGTTATTGAAGCTGACCTTTTTCCCTTTGAGTTTCAAAAGTTTCTCTTAAAAATGCTGAATTTCCTCTTAGGATATTTATTTTGCCTTTTCCCTCCTATTCACAGTATTTGGAATGCTTTCTTTCTGTCCAGTCTCTCTGTCTCTTCTCTCTCTCCTCCCAGCTGTATAATGGAGTGAAAAAAAAACCATCAAAACCAAACCTCCCAACTATTCCTTATGTTAGAGGAAACTACTTTTTAAGAGTACATCAAGTAAAATCATACTGAAAACTGCTTTGCTTGAGATCTAGTGTAAGGAGAGGAAATTCCCCACCTGAGAAGACCTGCAGTGTTTTGCTAGAGCTTGAACAAACAGTCAGAGACTTCTGCTCAGGCACATTGTTCCATCTGCACCTCACTATCACTGTGTGCTGCAGCATTCCCATGCCGAGCTACAGGACTTCTTGCAAGGAACTGTGGTACTGGGGTAGAGTCCACCTGGTTCTCCACATCCTACAGCAGCACCACTGGTTTGTCCATTATGGATTTACTTGTGTTTCTCCTGGAGCACACTTTGGTCAGCTCCTTGTCTCCACTTGGACCATCTGCCTTTGGGCACCAGACAGGTTCTGCTGACATCTCTGCAGTCTGCTCTGGGGGACCCCGCTTTAGCATCATACAGAACCACAGAATGTTAGAAGGGACTAAGGGAATGCTTGGAAGGGACCTCTGGAGCTCATCTAGTCTGACCCCCTTTTCAAAGCAGGATCGCCTAGGGCAGGCCACACAGGAACACATCCAGATAGGTCTTGAAAGTCTCCAGAGAAGGAGACTCCACAACCCCTCTGGGCAGCCTGCCACAGCGCTCTGTCACGCTTACAGGAAAGAAGTTTCTCCTTATGTTGATGTGGAATTTATTGTGTTCTAGTTTGTAACCATAGTTCCTTCTCCTACGATCTCCAGAGGTCCCTTCCAAGCCCCAGCGTTCTGTGATTTTCTGATCCCTAGTTGTGAGATGACCCTGTGGAGCTACAGCAGTTAACACCAATTAATAGCATGAACCTACTTGTACAAAAGATCTGTTAAATAGCTACATCTCATCCATACCATAAGAGCTTTAGCAATATGACAGGAATGAAATGTTCTGCAGGTTAAATATGCTGCTGATTTAAACCCTCGGTGCTATTTCATTGTGGAAACCAAATCTAAATGCATTCCTGAGGAGCATTTCCAGAATTTCTCCTTCTTTGAAAAGAGGGAATGTTACCTCCTATACAAACTGGAGTGCAGTCATGTTCCTCAGGTAATCTCTCAAAGAGGGTGCGTGGACAGATCAAAGATTTTTCCCTAAAATGTGTACTTTAGCTAAGAAAAAAAGGAAAAACCAGGCCTGGACAAAACCAGTAGTTGTTCTCCTCTCAGGTTCTTCCCTCTCTGGAGGATTCACTGAGTGGAAGTGCTTATAAGGTTCTTGCTTCTCTTTCTGGTCTCCTTCTTGGTAGCTTCTCCTCCAGAAAGGAATCTGTAGTGCCTGTATCATTTGCCATTTCTTCTTGTCACATGTGCTACCATTTTCCTCAGGCAACCAGGGACAAGCTTCTCCTTACAGTTTCTACCCCTTCTGTCAGGCAGAATCCCCAGTTAAGCAACCTTCCACTTCCCAAGAAGCTTTGGTCAGAAAAACTGATTTATCCTTGGCAACAGCTCTTTATTTTTCTCCCAGTACTCCGCAGTGGAAGTGTTGTGATTCTCTTTTGTTAGCCTGTTGCCCATAGTTTCAGAGGTTTGGGGAATCTGGATGAAAACTATAAAGTTTAATATAAAAAATATTTCATCAGCAGACTTTGTTTTCCCAAGTCATCTCCAAGAACCCATTAATGTTACATTTGAAACTTGCTTATGTAGTTTGTTAAGGTTCTTGCAATGGAAATTCACAGGCAAGCTGCCATTCACTCTGTCTTTTATGTTTGTTTGTTGTTTTGGTTTTTTGTTTTTTTTAATAATTTATATGGTTATAATTGCATTTTAAAATGTGTTTGTTAGTCATGTTGGGATAAATTCAAATCTTGAGGCCTAGTGATCCATTTTAATGAAGAAACTGTGATTGGGTGATATTCTAAGGATATTTCAGTGTTTGGGGTTTTTTTTAGATATAACTTTTCTTATTTCTTTTGGCCTCTCAAATATGTTACTGATTTTTCTATTCCCTTGACCTGTTTCTCTATCTTCCAAATACCTTTGCACAGAATCATAGAGCCATTAAGGTTGGAAAATACCTTTAAGTTTGAGCCTAAGTATAACCCAACTACCATCACCACTAAACTCTCTCCTGAAGTGCCACACCTACATGATTCTTGAACACTTCCAGGGATGGTGACTCCATCCCTGTGCAGCCTGTTCCAATGCCTCACCACTCTTTCAGTAAAGAATTGTTTCCTTATATCCAACCTAAACCTCCCCTGCCACAACTTAAGCCCATGTCCTCTTGTCCTATTGATAGTTCCTAGGGAAAAGAGATCAACACCACTCTCACTACAGCCTTCTTTCAGGCAGTTGATCTCCACATAGCTTCATCTTCTGCAAACTTTAACAACTCCAGTTCCCTCAGCTGCTCCTCTTGCACTCATCTAGAGGCAGAACAGCTATGGTGAGACACCACACCAGTGTAAAAGTCTCTCCATAATGAAAAGCCAAAGCTTTTGTGTTTTGGTTTGTTGGGTTTGGGGTTTGGAAAGGGGTTTTGTATTAGTTTTACAGAGTCATGGAATGGTAGCAGTTGAGGGGAAGCTCTGGAGATCATCTTGTCCAACTCCCCTGCTCATGCAGTTTCATTGCAAGCAGGTTGCATAGGATCGTGTCTAGGTGGCTTTTGAGTATCTTCAGAGACGGAGACTCCACAACCTCTCTGGGCAACCTGTTCTTATTCTTTAAAATCATTTTTAGGCATTGGAATGAGCTGCCCAGGGAGGTGGTGAAGTCACCAACCCTGGATGTGTTTAAAAGTTGTTTGGATGTGGTGCTTGGGGGATATTGTGTAGGGTGAACCTTATAGAGCAGGGGTATGGGTTGGACTTGGTGATCCTGAGGGTCTTTTCCAACCTGAATATTTCTGTGATTCTGTGATTTGTAAACCAAAGGCTCAGAGACAGAGAAAATAAAACTCTTGAAGAAAAGGCGAAATTGTGCTGTATCTCTTCCAGCAATGAATTGAGTTACATGCTGCAAAGAGATACTGAGACTCTGTTATCTGCCTGTCCTGGCTGTCTGAGTGATTTAAGCAAGATACGTAATCCCAGATAAATTTAACCATCCAAAAAGTCAGTGCAGTGATTTAGTGCAGAGCTCTGACACGCTTCAGTTGCAACTGAAGTACTTCATGACCTGTGCTTTAGAGTCATCTTGGAAGTGCATGTGGGGTTCCCTTGCTGTTTATACTGAGTAAAAGCTATGGAAAACAGTTGTGGAAGTCCAAGTTGTTCTGAAATGCTAAAGAGAGTGGGCTCAGTGGTCCCATTATGTAGTGCTCTATTTGATTTAGCTCTGTTAAGCAAGTCAAACACAGTCTGTTCGTATGCATCGAGTTGGGTTGTCCTTGGAGACTATCAGTGCCCAGACCAATCCTGGATACCCCATCCCTGAGGTGTCCCCACCTCTCTTGCTTCTCATGCTGGCTGCATCTGTGCTTCTACCCCAAGACTGCGGTAGATGACAAGGGTGTCTGTGCAGATTGCTGCCTCTCCCAGAGTGGGGGCCCTTGGGAAGGGGGGACAAGCACTTTGAGGGAGCCACTGCATGTGGGCACGTGCCTATGGGGAAAGCCAGGAATGACCTCACTGCCATCCATGGTTTGACATGACAGTGTGGAACCTCAGGGCTCACAGAATCACAGAATGCCAGGGGCTGGAAGGGACCTCAAAAGCTCACCCAATCCAACCCCTCTGCCAGTGCAGAATTACCTATACCAGATCACAGGAAGGCATCCAGGCAAGTTTTTAATATCTCCAGAGAAGGAGATTCCACAACCCCCCTTGGCAGCCCATTCCATTGTTCTGTCACCCTCACAGTGAAAAAAGTCCTCCTCACATTTCCATGGAACTTCCTATCCTTCAACTTCCACCCATGGGACATCACCCAGCAGAGCCTGGCTCCATCCTTTTGGCACTCACCCTTTCTAAACATGAATGAAGTCACTTCTCAGTCTCCTCTTCTCCAAGCTAAAGAGCCCCAGTTCCCTCAGTCTCTCCTTGTGAGAGGGCCTGGGCAAGACGTGTCCAGTTTGCTTTACCATTCAGTATGAAAGTCAGTGCATCCAGAAACAAAGTGCATGGATTTCTTCTGAGGCTTCTAGGACGTTAGTGCTGACACTAAATACTGCAGCTGTGGATGAGCTGGCTGGACGCTGATACACAGATAGGTGTCCGTCGTGTGTGTGCTGGATTTAAGAGTGCAGTTTATTTCTGTTAGGTTTTTATTAAGGTGCAAGAGTAGCAAAATAAGAAAGATATGGAAAATGTTCTCATATTTCAATGCTTTATCTCTTTACCTGATGTTTGAACAAAAGAACTGAGAAGCTGGACTTGAATACTTCTATATTTTATGACATGTAATCCAACAGCATGGTCATACAGCAGCTGTTTTCTGTGACGTCTGTCAGATCATCTGGTGGTTCTCTAGCTTGGTTCCTGGAAATTGTCTCTTTGGTTTTGCTGAGAATGTTATCGTCGGAGTTGCTACGTGGGAATACAGTGAGATACAGCAGGGAATTACATTTGGGAGTTGCTAATGCGACTATAAATCTGCAGACAGAATGTTTCCAAGCCTCAGGTTTGACTCTGCATTTCAGGAGGTACCGGGTTTGTGCTTCACTTAAAGGAGAGTCATTTTCTGTGTGCAGAAGGCTGTTGCAATTGTTCCTAAAGTTTCTGTAGGAATTTAGTTCTATTTAAATGAGTGATCAGATACATGGAGTTCAGTAAAATTGCTAACTGTGGATTATGCTTACAAAGACGCGGCTCGAATTTAAGAGGGACTTATTGTATAGGCATATATAAAAAGCCAACATACAGATATAAAATGAAGATTGCAGGATATAAGACTGCTGAGGCACCTTGATCAATGCCACCATTTCATTGAGTCGTTTGACAACCATTTTGTCCTAGTCCCAGGGAGCATGGTATATGAAAATGTGATGCCAGCTGAATGATAGCTCTTAAATTCAATTCATCTGTGCTTGCCAGTGACTCTGCGTTGGTGGGTCAAGGTAGCACAACTGTCTGTTCTGGCCAGAGGAGTTTCTCCACCATCGTAATCACACTTGCTTTTTCAATGACGCTATTAGAACCTCACAGAAGGGTAGAGGTTGGAAGTGACCTCCGGAGATCATCTAGTTCAAGGTTTGGGGTCTTACATAGCAAGAAATGTCTCACACACCAATCAGGTACAATGATTATAGCCAGACTTATGTGATTCTGTGAACTTTGCTTCCAAAATGAAAAAAAAACAAACAACCCTAACAAACAGAAAACAATTTACAACTTTGCTATAAACATTCTTTGCTATAAACATGTTGGGGTTTTTTTTGGTTTTTTTTTTTTAAATACATAAAAACTTATAACGAAGATCACAGAATCACAGAATGTTCATGTTTGGAAGGGACTTAAAAACATCATCAAGTTCACCCCCTCTGCCAGAGCAGGATCACCTAGAGTGGGTTTTGAACATCTCCAGAGAAGCAGACTCCACAACCTCCTTGCACAGCCTGTTCCAGAGCTCTGTCACCTTCACAGTGAAAAGTTTTTTCTTATGTTCATGTGGGCCCTCCTATGCTCCAGCTTGCACCTATTGCCNCATCTTCATGGATCTGCACTGGACTCTCTCAGGCAGTTCCCGGATGTCCTTCTTGACCTGAGGGGGCTAGAACTGGACACAATATTCCAGATACAGCTTCACCAGGCCAGAGCAAAGGTGGAGGAGAAGCTCTCTCAACTTACTGCCACACTCCTAATACCCCCCCAGGATGCCATATCTATTTCATCTCAAAGCTTACATTCATTTAATGATATCACATCATACCTTGCATTCATTTAATGATATCCTATCATACCTTTGTAGTTCTTTTTTTCTCTGTAAAAAGGGTGGTTTTCTTTTTTTGTTGTCTACAGTCCTTTTAGGAACTTATTACAATTTTCCTTTTGGAAATGTTTAGTTTGTTGAACTTCACCTGAAGCCAGTTGACAGGAGCCACTTAATCTTTTTGCTGGTCAGTTCAGGTACCCATCTCATCTCTGGCATTTAGCTTAGAATGAGCCTTTATAATTTCTGTAATTGAAAGGTGGCAAATACAAAAGTATCTTTTTCTGGCTGCCTGTTACTTTGCCAAAAACCTGAAGTGTCTGGAATCCTGCTGGCTGGTTTACTTCAGCAGAAGCAGATGTGTTTACCTCATTGCTTGCTTCTAAAGGAAGCCACTTTGCAGTATTCTCTTGATAATGCAGATCTTTTCTTTACCAACTCATGCCACATCTGGTGATGAAACCAGGCAGTAATTGTGCATTTAGGGACTATCAGCATTGACCTGTAATTTCCAAGTGTATAATAAACATATACCATCATAGAGTAATTATTGACAGTAGACAACTCTGTTTATTTATACTATTTTAAGCTTTGCTTGCACATCTACATTTTCTCTTTCCGTAGGCAGGATTCTGTAGCTGTTGTTGATCAGCTGGGGCAATGTGATTGCCCTCTTGTTTCTACCAGAGCTGTAGAAAAGAAGGTGTTGGTAGCTGCTCATCAATCAGTCACCATCAGCAGCAGTTTCAGACTGCTGTTGTACTCGGATGCTGTTGGAAGAATCCAGTTTGTTCACTAAGATTTTGGTAATTGTTCAGGGGAGACCAGCATGCTGCCCAGGCTGGGTGCAGAGGGCAGTTCTGCCAACCTGGTCACCAAGAGCCAAAAATGGTACTTGGCCAGTGCCTGTTTCCAAGATATTGGTCTGCAGGACACCATAACACAAAACTGCCCTTAAAAGAAGTGTCAATAACTGCCTTTCCTTGTGAAGAATTTGGGGAGGAATCAAGCAGCTCCCCCATATTCCTTCTGATAGAATCATAGAAGCATTTTGGTTGGAAGAGGCCTTTAAGATCATCACATCCAACCATTAGCCCAGTACTGCCAACTCCATCACTAAACCATTTCCTTCAGTACCACATCTACACTGCCATTAAATCCCTCCAGAGATGGTGACTCCATCACTTCCCTGGGCAACCTGTACCAGGGCTTGACAACCCTTCTGGGAAAGATGTTTTCCCTAATGCCCAAACTCCCCTGGAGCAACTTGAGGCCATTTCCTCTTCTCCTGCTACTTGCCACTTGAATCACTGAATGGCAGAGCTGAATACCAGTCTGTAAACATTACAAAACTAGAACTTGTACAATCTTCAGAGCACTGAAGATCCAATTAATTAAAATATTTTCTTGTTGTGTACTGGATTTCAAGACAATTTGTAACAACTCAACAAAAATGGTAGAGTATTAACTTCTATAATAATGTCTGAGAGACAAAAATCATTGCTTATATAGGGGGTGGGAGTGTCCTGTCCTTTAGTAACAGAAAAGTCAGAAAACTCCATCATGTGGATCGTTATTTTCATGTGAGTGAAGATCATTCTGCTCTTTATCCACAATTTATTCTAGTTTTACATAAAGAAACCTTTGGGCACTCTTAACAAGAGGATAATAGGCAAAAGGCTTTATTATTTAGTTCCTGTTTTAAGTGCAGCACGAATACAGTCCCAAAGTGTGATCCTGTGGAAATCAAATAATGAAAGGGAAGTTTTGAAGCGAATTTCCTCATCTTACAAAGCGAATCTGTCATGTGGTTATCTATAAATAGCTTTTAAATGTATATCAAATGTTTGTTTAGTTAAAGTATATTGCATTTAAAATAAAACTCAATGTATAAAAGGTAGATAAGGGAGCCACACCTTCCAGAGAGAAACAAGTGTATATGAGGCATTTCTGTTTAAGCAAATGTGTTCTACACTCACTGTGACTGATAGAAGAGTTGGTTGGACTCTTAACTTCTCCCAGATATTGAGCTTTTCTTTTTGCTTTGTGGAAACAAAACAACTCTTCCTTTTTGTACTTCAAAATGTATTGTTTGCTTTAAATGCTGGTATTCTGCACTTCTATCAAACTCTTATACAGTGTTAGTCATAGAATGGCTTGGTTTGGAAGGGACTTTTAAAGGTCTTATACTTCAGGACTCCTGCACTGAGCAGGGGCATCTTCAACTAAATCAGGTTGCTCAGAGCCCTGTTCAACCTGCAATGTTACCAGGAATGGGACTTCTACCACC
>VWYK01071194.1:0-11075 GCA_013399775.1 Semnornis frantzii | reverse complement strand
ACTAAGCTTTGATGCCATCAACACCATTAGAGTGTCATTTATAGTGTCATTATGTAGATTTCCCTCTAACTGTTGTCTTTGCAAGTAAAAGTTCACTTAAGCAGCACTTCCGAAACCAAAGAATTCTTTAGATGTACTTCATAAAAAATATCCACCAAGAAAGAGTAGTTCTCAACAAAAAAGGAAATGCACAATGTTAAAAGCCAGGACAAAATTAATTTAAATATCTGCAAATTTTCCTTCCTTCTTCGGTGAAGAGTGTACCAACACAAGTCACAGAGTTTTCAGGTTTGTCTGCTTGTGCTGAACACCTAAATGAAAGTTAAAATCTAGTTAGTCCTAGACGAGAAGTCTCCTTTGCTTGCTACAGCAAAATGCAGACAGAAAATGCAAATGTTGTCCTGCTTCATAGCAGCTTTTGAAAGAAAAGAATATTTATGCTCCATTCCCTTTCCACTGCCACTCACCATCTTCCAATCTTATACACAAATTAACTGATGAGTTCTAAGCTGAGGGATAGAAATGGTCTTGGTTTCTTCCACTGGAAAGTTGACTTGAATTACCTTCTCATTCACAAGTTAGCTCTGTTATTTAGAAACTGCTTGAAGGCTGCAGACATTAGAGGCAAGTGCCCAGTATCTCATTAAGAGCTTCAATCTCTTGTAATAAAATGAAAGATCTTATCAATCGCTCAGAAAAACGCAGACTTAAACAAATACAAGAAATGCTCTCCTTCGTCACAGGAGCCAGACTAAAGATGCAGTGATCCTTAATTCATTGAAGTAACTCATCTTCATCATACCTGTGGTTGAATTTCTTTCTACATAGGCAGCACAGATCAGACAGTGCAGAGTAAAGATGTTTTACTGGAGTTAAAATAAAGTGTACTGGAAAAGACAGACTTCCTGAAATGCAGCCGCTCTTGAGGAATTTTCACCCTATCTTATCAGTCACTACTGCTTTTCTCCAATTTTGTTTTTAAAATACAAAAGAAGAAGCACAAAGAATGTGTGTTGGAAGAAAGGAAGGAACTGTTTTAATAAAACAAGAAACAAAATGTCTGAGGACTTAAATGAATACAAGCACAGCAAATAAAATAGGGGATATTTTATCTCCATTTCATCTCTACCTAAGACTTTTCTGAGACCAGTTTGAAATGAATGACAGTTTATAATTCTCATGTATAAACACAACCTACAGAAAGCTACCTTGTAATCACTCAGTGCTTGTACTCCTCAGTCAAAACACTAAAGCATTTCTACTGAAGTGATATTTAAAAAGGAAACAGAAGAGGCAGCTCAGTGCTTATATTTATTAGTATCATCTAGACATAGGCTTTCAGTAGCTAAAATATTAGTACAGAAAATTTTACTTAAAATGGGAAAAAAAAGTGAAAATACAAAATCAAACATAAGTGAATGTCACTGACAATGTTGGAAAACACATCATGGAAACAGAGAACAGTTTAGGTTAGAAGGGATCTTAGAGATCATCCACTCCAACCTCCCCACCAGGGGCAGGGATGCCTCTCAACTAGCCTTTGCTACTCAAGGCCTCATCCAAACTGGCCTTGAACAACCCCAATGAAGAGGCATTCACAACCTCCCATTCCAGAGGCTCACCATCCTTACACTGAAGAACTTCTTCCTAAGATCCTGTCTAACCCTAGTCTCCCTCAGCTTCAAATCATCCCCCCTTGTCCTATTGGTAGGCACCTTTACGAAAAGTCCCTCTGCAGCCTTCCTGTAGGATCCATTCAGGCACAGGAAGGCAGCTCTAAGGGCCCCCAGGAGTCTTCTCTTCTCTAGATGGAACAAGCCCAGCTCCCTCAGCCTATCCTCACAGCAGAGGTGTTCCAGCCTCCGGATCATCTTTGTGGTCTTCCTCTGGACTCGCTCCAATAGCTCTCTGTCCTTCTTATGATGGAATCATCTTTTGAGAAGAGAAATATACTAGATACTATCCTCACAACTGCACAGTGTAGCAAAACACAGCACCAGACTGAGACATGTAGCCAGCTTCTTGTGATTCCTAGGGCTTCCATACTGCAATTCTGAATTTCAGTTCTGACTTTCAAGTACAGTGTGGGTTTTTTCAAGATTTTTAGTGGTTTAGGATTTTTTAATAATGAATTAACCCTCTAATTCAGGAACATACCAGTTCATATTTCTCTAAGTATTACATGCCACCAAAACAGACGTAAAATTAAGCTTGACATCACACACTGTCAAGATTCATTCAAACTAACTGCACTGAAATCTGGCTAGTAAATCCTTTATTTAAAGGTAAACTGCTTAATAGTGATAAATGAAAGCAGTGTCAGTATTTGAGACAGAATGAAATAGCTTGGTCTGACTACCAAAGAGCCAAGGGCTTGCAGTCACACAAACTTAGTCAATTAACATGGTTAAATTATGACTGCACCCAGAAGGACAGAGGTATAAATGAATATCCAGGATTGATTCAGGCTGGGTGAGGCCTTGAGCAGCTGAGTCTAGCTGAGAAGCATCCCTGTCTGTGGCAGGGAGTTTGGAGTAGATAATCTCTGAAGGCACCTTTTTCAAACTTATGCCATTCTGTGATTCTATGAATATGGTTTTAGGACGTGACATAGTCAAAAAATACTCAAGTTCTGGCAGCTTTTATCCAAATGAACGAACATCTTCATTAGCAGCTGTACATACTTACTGGTATTTGTTGGTAAAAACATGGTAAATACACAGGCAAGTCCTGCAAATATCAGAAAACATGTCATGGTTTTACGTCTACCAGACCTAGAAAAGAAAAGATAGAAACAAAGCCTTCAGTCTTTTTGTTCATCTGTCTACAAAACACCAACTAAAATACTGTAGGAAAGGATTTGTGCAGCTTGCGGTTTAACTGCACGTCCTTGACTCAGGCTCCTTGGGATTGAGGTGAAGGTCAGTTGGTTGTTTTGCTTTTTAGCTTGACCAAGCTGACAACTTTTCACTGCCCCAAAAAAGCCCAAAAGGTCACATCCTCATCTGACTGAAGAAAACAGGGTTATTGCCACTGACTCAAACTGGAGTTTATATGAAACCCTGAGTAGATCTGGATTGCCAAGACTGTTTGGCCTTTGGAAGTAAGTACTCACAGAGGGGATGGTTTCCAAATACAGTGAAAACTATCAAAACTGTCATGCATTGATCATTCCTACTTCACCAAAAACTGCACAGCTCACACTTAAGTGCTCTTTGAAAAATTTAAGTAAAAATGAATGATGATGAAAACTGCATTAAATGGCTGTTGTCGCACAGTACAAACCCAAGTCATTCTAAATGAAATATTTAAGATAAATTAAAGTATATCCATCTTAGATATAAACAGACTACTCACATTTCTCCATAAACACTATATATTCTAATAATAACTGAAAAGTTCATCTCTTAACTCAAAAGATAAGCAAAACTACAAGAAAGCTGATGCAGGAAATCAGAATCCCATTTCTATATTAGATGCAGAAACACCTGTAGCAGGGTACCTCCCCAAAGAATGAATATTGTTTACAAAAACAGTGAAGTATCTTAATGAGAAAAATGTTAACACATTTCTAAGCCATCTAAAACTAGAAAAGAAGTTTTTCTTACCAGGATTTCTCAATAAAAAACATGCAGAGGGGAAATGCTGGGACTTCTACAAGACCAGAAAGAGCCACATTTAAATACAAATTTCCTCTTAATTCACCAGCATTTAGAGTTAGTCCATAGTACACAAGGCTGCAGACATACCTAAAAATAATCATAAAAGTTTTATTACTAACATAGCTATGCCTTAAGTATTAATGAATTAAATGTTTCTGAGTTATAGACTAGGTATATTGAGTTACATCCTAGGAAGAGAACTCTTAGCTGCACCCAAAAGGGAAACAGTGTGAAGAGATTAGCTGCTATTTAATTAAGCAAACTAACTTCTTGAAACAAAGTAAGATATAAAATATGTGAGACCCCACCATGAATACTTGAGTCCCCACCTTAAATACTGCGTCTAGTTCTGGTGTCCTGTCCTAAGACAGACCCAGAGTTGTTGGAGTGAGTGCAAGGCTGGAACACCTCTGCTGTGAGGATAGGTTGAGGGAGCTGGGCTTGTTCCATCTAGAGAAGAGAAGACTCCTGGGGGACGTTAGAGCTGCCTTCCTATGCCTGAATGGATCCTACAGGAAGGTTGCAGAGGGACTTTTCGTAAAGGTGCCTACCAATAGGACAAGGGGGGATGGTTTGAAGCTAAGGGAGAGTAGGGTTAGACAGGATCTTAGGAAGAAGTTCTTCAATGTAAGGATGGTGAGCCTCTGGAATGGGTTGCCCAGGAAGGTTGTGGACACCTCCTCCCTGCAAGTGTTCAAGGCCAGGCTAGATGAGGCCTTGAGCAGATGGGTCTCGTTGAGAGGCATCCCTGCCCACGGTAGGAAGGTTGGAGTAGACGATCTTTAAAATCCCTTTCAACCTAAGACATTCTATGAGTGTGTGATACATACACAGCATAACCTCCAGAATTTATTTGCTTGATTTTTTTCCCTGGACTACTTAGCAAATCTAAAAATCTTAACTGTAAGGAGCTCATGCTTACCTGTTGTAAAACAATCCTAGGGAAGAATATTAGATGTACACCCATTGCTAAACAGTTCCCAGACCTAGGGAAGGCTTCCCCAAAAAACCTGTTACTACTTTCCTTGGAAAGAACTAAGCCCCCACACATCCCAGCTGCACAAAAAAACAGCCGGTTAGAAAAGCCAACAGATATGAGAAAGAGATTTTGCTGGTTCCCTAGTACTGCCGCTACTGCCCAAGCGGAACCTCAGCCCAGTGATGCAGAAAAAGAAAGTTTTGTCTGATACAGAGAGTACATCCTCTGTCAGTCACAGATGAGGGTAGTTAACAACAGCTCAGTAACAACAGCAGTACCAACTGCTATGACATCACTCCAACAGCTCCACACACTGGATCTTAACAGGGTTTTAGACAAAAACAAGGACTTTGAGCTCTTCTTCCAGAAGGCAAGAATGTCTTTGTGTATTTTCTTATCACTATAATTATTTACCTACCAGCGAAACGATCCTGCCACTTCTCCCACATCCTGCACCTCTCTGCTTACCTCACACAAATGACAATTGTCTCAAATCATTTTGAGCTTTCAAGGGAAAATCTGTTCTCAACATTTTCAGAAAGAGCTATTCTTCCACTAGATTTTAGCTCAAGCCAATCTGCAACAACTGCTGTTCTAACAACCAACCACAAATCCTCCACATCCCAGGGGTTCCCTCTGCACTGCCATTTATTGCTGAAATATTATGTTACATTCTCCTGTGCTTCAAGGTGATTTCTTTTCTTTCCAAGTTTAACCACTTACCAAGACAGCTCCTAACCAAAATCTGTGCCGTATGTATTTTATCTTGACCGTGTTTTTCCCCCACTGAACATATTTACTGCACTCTTAACACAGCTTCTTACACCAGATCTCTACTGTTGTCTAATCCAAGAAGTCCTTTTCTTCCTAAGACTGGTTCAAATATACATCCTACTCTCAGTATCTTCTGCTGCAGTTTCTCATTTAATTCAAAATATTATGCTCTCACAGACTAATTCTTAGCAGGCTTTGAAGCATTTTCTACATGACAGACTAAAAATAAAATGTAACAGCAATAACAACAAAACAACTTTACAACACATTTTAGATTTGTCTACTGGCAAAATAAACTACTTATATGAGAACAGAATTTTAAAAGAAAAAGGACGAAAATCTTAATTTCTTCATGCCTGGACTCACTCACAGCATCTCAGTGTCTTGTTACTACATACCAGATGTACATCAATATGATTGTTCTCCACCGAAGGATTGGGTGTTTCACCAGGTCTAGGATACCAGGTGCTGATTCGTCCCTCCTCACAGTTCCTGCACTTGGTTTTAATTTTAGATTTAATCTTTCTTTTCCATTACCAAGGGCAATGTATTGCAACACATCTTCAGCTTCTGCCATTTTCCCTTGGGAATACAGCCATCGTGGTGATTCTGGGAGCATACTAAAAGAACAGAAAATCAGCACTGACAAGTTCATTCATACAAATGCCACTGTAGTCAGTATTCTCATTTTGCAAATCTGTACTTCAGAAAAAACACAGTTACACAAAACTCAGAAAATTACTCTGTTTGCACTCTTTTGCATATTAAATTCCACATACTCTGATAACAGTAGTCAATGTTACGAAGATGCTTGACAAAGCACTCAGTCACGTTAGAGAAGCTTAAATCTAAATCGACTTCTGCTGAACTGAATCCTTCTTAGGAAATACTGCACTAGCATTATCCAGGAAGCATCTAAAATCCCAATTATATGACAGGCCAGACAAAATTTTATTTTCACGAAGTTTATTTCAAGCTTCTCCATTATGGGAAGGGCTCCAAGCTAAAGTGGAGAGATGAGGAAAGAAATCTTACTGGGGAATTAATTACTTGTCAGGCTTATCACTGCCCACACAGGTCTTCAGTCTCTTATTCCCTAAGTATAATCAGAAAATCCTTGCTTATTGCAATTTTGGTTCATAATTCCTGTGGGGTTTTTCAGGCTGTAGAGTATGCTGCTGCTTTTATACAAGCCATAAAACAAAAAATGGGATACTTTTAACTGCACCTTTATTTCCTTTGGTACTCCTAACAGAGATACACATCCTACAACCAGAGTAAACTTTCATTCTTTCAGAAGATCCCAGTATTTTCATACTGGGGGAAGTAATTATATCTCCATCAAAAGCCCATGAAGAAAAATATGTTGAGCAAAACATCTTTCCTCTGCTGAGAGGCTTTGCTTCCCTTGATTACAAGAAGAGGTGTGGTGGGGGTTCTGGTGTAGTCCTTAATAAAACTTATTTTAAGAGCAAATCCAAAAAATAAGATTTTTTTTAAAAATATGAAGATCAAATTTTCGTTACTATTTATGCTGTATGCTGGAGAACTCCTGTATGAGTGTAGACGACATAGTATACTCATTCTTTCCTTTCTTCTACAGCATTAACTAGTGACTGGCAGTATAGGAGATGTACTATTTGATCTATTAAGAGAATATTTTGGAACCACACAGGCCAGACAAAGCTAGCACTTTTACTTTCTTTAAAACTGTTGCATTTCATAATCATTTTTAGGATAATGTCCTTGTAGGAATTATAAACAGGAGCACCCAAGCTCAATTGTGTCTGTCCTGGCACTAAGGACATCAAAAGGTTATGATACATAACCTATCATGCTAAAAAGCAGTTCCAAGTGCTCTCACTTATTTCCCCTTGCAGGCAAGCGTCTCATTAAAAAAACCTGTAACTCTAGAATGCTTCTAGCATCACTTCCAAAACTTTTCAAGCATTGCAGCCCTTCCTTGGCACAAGACAGCATTCCTGGGTGACGCTCCGGCTCACAGCCTCTGGCAGGCCTTCTCTTCCCCAAGCGGATTTGTAATTGAGTTTTATTGGACAGCTGGCACACAGCTGCTCTCTGCAACACTGGCCACCACAGCTGTAACAGCATGCAGAAACACAAGCATATCTTCTCAGTGACCCTGACCTTGTACTTGATTTAAAACTGCTCTTTCCTTTGCAGCATGATTTTTCTCTTGGTTAGTTCACAAAACAACACAGAAAAATGTCATCTTTATTCACTCCCCTGCATGATGACAGGAAACAGTAACTATCAATTTGCCATGTGTTTTCTCCCGTCATTCAAACACACACAAACCACTTACAAAGACAGAAGGAGGAAGATGACTCCTGGGGAATTCGACACCAAGGCAAGGTAGCGCCATTCTCTCACACAGTAACCCAGCAGAGCATACACAGCAATGCCAACTGCAAACGTCAAATTAGTTAATGAACCTGAAAATACAAGACCAAGATGGTGACTACAGAAACCACTAGCAAACGAAGCCAAAATAATTTTTAAGCAGATGCCTGTAATTTCTAATCTACAATACACCTAAACAAAACAGCAATTTTACAAAGTACCTTTACAGCACTTGTAACCCAGCTGCCTAAAGTATATTATGCAATCCCAATGAAAAACACCTGTGTATAACGGATGTAAGAGTTGGAGGCATTTTTTCCTTTCAAAAATGCTTATAGAAAAGAGCAAGAAGTGAATAGAAACCTATAGACCAGAGAAAACCCAAGGACAAGAAGGGGAAGTGCTGAAAGCAAGTGATTGTTTTAGGTCTATTAAGGTAACCCTGATAGAGATGGCAGGCTGGAACAGAAACTGAAAGTATGTTACAATAAGTAGAAGGACTGAGTTCAATACAGAGGTTTTGCAGATTTCTGTAACAGATTTCTGATGAGCGAGCATAAATAAAAATACTTAAAATGAGGGGATAACTTGAACTCCAAAAGCCTAACAACAAACACTCTGCAGCCTAGCACAGAAGACCTTGTACTAACCCTGAAACTCCCAGCTGTCACACACAAAGCCTAGCTCACAGCCACCACCTAGAAAGCTTCTTTAACATCACCCAGCTGCACCCAGAAGCTCCCTTAAATTCAGCCCCTCATCAGTTCAGCACCTCTTTCTCAATAGCTGAGCAGAACTAGAACAAAGCATCTAATGCAACAAGTGGCAGGAAAAGGACAGTCTCTTCCATCTGTTAGGAAGCTGGCCCTGCAGGGAAAAACAACTGGGAAGAGAGCAGAGGCAACAGGGAAGGAAAGGTGGGGAAGAGAGAAGGCATGAGTCCAAAAAGTGAATCCAGGAGAAGAAAATGCAATACTTCAGAAAGTGGAAAGCTATAACTAAACCACAACTATCTCATATGTCCTGAGAAGTCCAGAGAAGAAGCAAGAAAAATAAAGGTAACTGATGAAATGAGAGAGAAATACATGCCACAACAAGACAGCATTTGGACCAAGTTTTTCCCCATGCTGTACTAACCAAAACAGGCATTTGAGTCTGAGCTGCTCCAGTTTTACAACAGTCTGACATGTGAGCATTATTTTTAAGCCTTGGCAGCAGCACTTGAAAAAAGGCATTTAAAGATACTGGTGTGCTTAACACTGAAGCATGTTCAGCAGTGGAAAACACACCATCCAGCCACTAAGTTGTTTTGTGGTACAGGGAAACATTGAAGAACACGTTCAAGAATACCTTCCCAAGATACTGTTCAGCATTGCTCAGAAGTTAGCAGGAGCTCCCAAAACGTATTATTTTCATGTAATTCAGTGTACCAATTGAGAAATTTTAGCAATCAGTGTACCAATTCTAAAACCTCACTTCAGTCTCATCTTCCTTACTCAAACACCCTCCCCACAAGAATTAGAACCTGGATGAATCCCATTATATTTGACTTATGCTATAAACTGACTTGACTTGGTGCAAGCAGAAAATGTAGGGTATTGTTAGTCACAACAAAACATGTGGCACGGTAAAAATGATTAAATGTTCTCAAATCCCACCTGTAAATGACCAAAATGATTTTCCTACATATTCTTGTGTTAGGACAAAAGACACAAGAGCCATTCCACCATTCACGATTCCAACCAAAAAACGTGAAGCTGCAAATATGTCATAATTTGGAGCTAATGCTGTGACATACCCAAAAACGACATCAAAAAACAGACCTGTAGAGAAAGAATAAAATGTAATTAGCACTTGTGCTACACAGTGTGCACTCCGGAGAATGGCAAAGAACACTGTGGGGTACTGACTTTAATAAGCAGTCACAGTACTCTTCTCACTAATCGCTTACATTTGGCTTGCAGCAATCACACCATACGAAAATTACTATAATTTTCAAATCACACATTTCACTGCCAAAGATGATGTTTCCTTGAGACAGGGTTATCATCGAACAAAAAGACCCTGTGGCTGCAAGTGCAGCCAAAAAACAAGACACCAGGACATGAGTAGCCCAATATAAAGATATTTGGGTAAACCATTCTCCATGCCTCCCCCTCCAGAAAAAGCAAGTAATTTTTATTAGGAACAATGTTTGGGCATCGTGTGGAATTCTGTGCTCCAGTAGCGACAGTCACAGCTAAACCACACGGTTTTCATCTTCCACTGATGTTCCAGTGACTGCCATGCTGCTCAACACATCCACCATAACCAATTTCAGTGCTGCTCATCTCCCAGTGAAATGACTCCGTATCATTGACTCTCACTGCCAGAGCAGGTGACCCACAGGCACCCTCTGGGTTGGATGGCCCACAGACAGAAAAGAGAGAGATGGTGTCATCCACCTAGAATGTTTTAGAAAAAACTTCTGACAATCTTACCTGATATATATACTGGTTTCCTGCCCAGTTTATCTGACAAAGGGCCAAATGTGATATTTCCAATAAGCAATCCAGCAAAAAATAGGGATGATGCAAGGCTTACTTTGTAGGCGTCTTGTTCAATGAGATACCACTGTCAAATAAAGAAATGTCTTTGTTGTACTAACACCAAGTTGCTGGATTCCTCAAAAATAATAAAAAAATCTACCATAAGTCTTCTCTTGCCATTTCCCACTTCCTGCTTATATCAAATTAAAGTTTTGTTCAAAGTTTGATAGGTAAACCAACAGTAGTCATAGGTTTTCCTCCACAACAGACTCTGACATCTCCCTCCACTGTCTCTCCCCGAAGAAACTGCATTATAATATCTTACTAGCTTTCAATCTGGCAAGCACCCCAATTCCCAAGCCTTAGAAATCCAACTTAAGTTATGAAAACATGGAAAGTCTGGATTGATAACTGCCTAGCCATTTCGACATGGAACAAACTTAGCTATTTCAATTAACAGGTAATAAAAATTATCAAACAATGTTAACTAGTGCAGTACTTAAGAGAGTTAATGCTGTACAGCTATACTTCCTGAATGAGTAATCCCTAGTGCCCTTCCTCATCATTCACATGTTCACAGATTTATAGAATGGTTTGGGTTGAAAGGAACCTTGAAGATCATCTAGTTTCAACTCCCTTGGAATTGGCAGGAACACCTTTCACTAGACCAGGTTGCTCAAGACCTTGTCCAACAGGGCCTTGCTGAATTGTTGAAGAGAGGCAGGAAGGGATTATGTAAACAGGTCTTTGTTTAATAAAAACTTTTAA
>VWYK01071185.1:0-13744 GCA_013399775.1 Semnornis frantzii | reverse complement strand
CTTGGAGGTCTCTTCCAACCTGCTTGATTCTGTGCTTCTATGAAAAAGGGTCTCTCTGCTTCAGAGGGGGCTGTTGGCACTGGGGATGCTGCCCTGGCTCTGCAATTTAATGCTGAAAGCTGTTTCATTGCCTTGTTAAAACCTCAATCCCAGCTAAGCCCCTCCAGATGTCTCCTGGGCAATGACTTTTCATGTGTTACGCAAAGGCAGCACAGGAGAGGCCAGCAGGCCAGGGCTGGCCATGTTTAATGATCCAGAGAGGCTCTGAAGGGCACCAGAGGGTTCAAATCTGAACAGTTCCTGCCCTCAGGATTTGTTCTTTCAGCACATCCTGGGAGCTTGCAGCACTGCCCCTGCAGAGCCTGAGCACGCAGGGTACGGGTGGGAAGCAAGGTGAGCAGGCAGCTGTGTAGGTGTGCTGGGAGTGGGAAGGCAGTGCTAGAGCCCACTGGGCTGTCTCTTTGGCTGTGCAGGACAGCAGCTTGGTTGTGTGGTGGGAGCTGAGTCTGGTACTCAAGCCAGCAGGGCCTGGAGCAGCCTGGAGCAGTGCCAGGGCTGTTCTGCAGCAGGCTCTCCAGTTTGGGTGGTGCCACCTCACACCATGGGAACATGAACCTGCTTCTGGGCCTGGCAGGTGATGGGCAAAGCAGGTACAGCAAGGGCTCCTGCCCCTGGGAGCCTTCTGGGGTGAAACCTTTTCCGTGAGTGTTTCCCCCCTTAGCTGCTGTGGTTTCTGCCCCATACAGCATGCTGAGTTGAGCTCCTTCACTTGCAGGCTCAGAGATGGAGTCACAGCCAAGCTGTGGGACAGCAGAAGGTCATGGTGAAAGAGCAGTGTTGTAGAAGGAGCCTTTCACATGCTCCCAGGCTGAAGCTCTCTTCCCCTGCACGTGGCACATGGCAGGGCCTGTGCTTTTGCCAGGGGTGGGCATCATTTTCTGTAGCTACTCTTTGTGGCTTGCTGCTGCCAACACAGAACTGCTCTTTAGAGCAGGTTTTGACTTAACAGCTCACTGGAGCAAGCTGGATGAGAGAGCTGAATGCAGGCAGCAAAGGGGAGGGGAACCTTCACCTCTCTGCAGAGAGCATCTGCCCAGCACCCTGAGCTGCCCACTCCTGCTGTGGCCACTGCTGCTGGGTGAGTTCTTGCCCAGGGTGAAGTGGGGCAGTGCTGTGAGGCTCTGAGCCACTCCAGGGTATCTGCCACGGAGGTTAAGAGTTCACATGGATTAGTTTGGGAGAGGACCAGGAGCCAAAGCACGAGGCCAGAGCCATGCCAGCCCTTGTTTCTGACACAGGGATGGCAACAGGGTAGTGCCAGCTGTCACCTGCCAAGCTGGAGAGATTGACTTTGACCTCTTTGCCCTGCCATTGTGCAAGCTGCTTTGCCCCTGTGTGTGTTTGCTCTCCAGCACTTGCAGAGTGGTCAAGGGGAAGAGGGGCAGGAGAGGTGCAAGGCAATGACTGAGTTGTGCTTTGGCAGCAGCTCCTTGGCCAGTTAAATTGCCTGACTTCAGGCTGGCTTTGATGCTTTCTAGAAAGCAGTCACTAATCCACCAAGTCAAATCCTGTTTCACCAGCACTGATTTGTGCCTTTTAACAATTGCAGAGGTTCCATTTTACTTGACTCCATGTCCTGTCTGTCGCTGGGGCTTTAGGGGATAGAGCATGCTTTGATTTTAATGAAGCCTCTGTTTAGCTGTGCTGGGCAGTGCAAAGAGCTCAAGGGATCTTCTGAATGCAAGAAAATATCTGCAGGCCTGGGGGACTGAGCTCCAGGGAGGCCTCTCTTCAGGCACGGTGCTGGGAGCTGATCTTTGTCCCAGGCAGGTGAAGTGCTGGGAGGAGCAGGGCTCTGAGCTGCCTTTCCCAGCCTGCTGCCTGCTTCCCATGTGAAGGCTGTGGAGTGTTTTAACTGCAGCCATGATTGTGTGGTCCCAAGGCGCTCTAAGAATTTCCACTGCTATGGCTGCAGGAAAGTCAGTGCTGAGTTGCCAGTGGAGGATTTGGAGAGGGCATCAAGGCTGGGTCTGCGCAGGGGAGCAGTGCTGCCTGTGGCACTCAGGTGAAGGTAGGGAGTACAATGTGCAAAGGGGGTTGAATTCTGCCAGTCCCAAGCTAAGCCTCTGCTGGAGCAGCCACACTCAGGTCTCTGTCCTCCCTCTGAATCTCCACCTTGCAGCTGAGGTCAGTCTTGATCAGCCTGAGGCTTTCAAACCTCTGCTATGGCAGGAGGCCCTGCAGGGGTCAAGGCAAAGGGTAGCTCAGCCACCTGGCTTAGGAGACTGGTGGGGGATTAGGCACTCTTCAGTAGTGGGGTCTGGGTGATGCAGGAGAAGCCCTGCAATGCCTTCCTGTGGGGTGGGAAGGGTCACACAGCAGTGTGCTGGTGCTGATGGGGCACTTGTGGCCAATATGATTTGGAGCATCACTGCTGAGTGACAAATACAGTAGCTGAGGTTGCTCAGCAGCAAAGTAGCAGCACCAGCATTTGCTCTGCACTGTGCCACAACACAGCCAGCTTGGTTGGTTGTTTTCTTGAGGTGCTTTTGCAGCCAAGACATGAGTCCCAAGCTTACTGCCTCCTGTGCCAGGCTCATGGCCTTCAACAGGCACCTGGAGTCAGCTAAAAGACAGGGAAGACACCTGCCTGGCCTTGCTGCCTTCAGCAGCACTTCACTGCAAGCCCAGTGTGCAGAAGGGTGAGGTGTGATGTTCTCTCTCCCTTTCCCAGGCAAAGGAGACTCTGCTGCCTCCCCAGATCACAGTGGAAGCAGGGCTTAGTGGCAGCATTTCTCTGCTGTTTCTGAGAGGTTCCTTGTAATCAGTGCTTGCAGCACTTGGCTCAGAGTGGGGTGCTGACATGGTTTGGCTGGTTCTGCTTTGTGCTTTATGCTAACAACCAGAGAGTTCCCTGAGCAGCAGCAGGCTAGGAGGGGCAGGACACTGCTTTGTGCTGTGAGACTAACAACCAGAGAGTTCCCTGAGCAGCAGCAGGCTAGGAGGGGCAGGACACTGCTTTGTGCTGTGAGACTAACAACCAGAGAGTTCCCTGAGCAGCAGCAGGCTAGGAGGGGCAGGACACTGCTTTGTGCTGTGAGACTAACAACCAGAGAGTTCCCTGAGCAGCAGCAGGCTAGGAGGGGCAGGACACTGCTTTGTGCTGTGAGACTAACAACCAGAGAGTTCCCTGAGCAGCAGCAGGCTAGGAGGGGCAGGACACTGCTTTGTGCTGTGAGACTAACAACCAGAGAGTTCCCTGAGCAGCAGCAGGCTAGGAGGGGCAGGACACTGCTTTGTGCTGTGAGACTAACAACCAGAGAGTTCCCTGAGCAGCAGCAGGCTAGGAGGGGCAGGACACTGCTTTGTGCTGTGAGACTAACAACCAGAGAGTTCCCTGAGCAGCAGCAGGCTAGGAGGGGCAGGACACTGCTTTGTGCTGTGAGACTAACAACCAGAGAGTTCCCTGAGCAGCAGCAGGCTAGGAGGGGCAGGACACTGCTTTGTGCTGTGAGACTAACAACCAGAGAGTTCCCTGAGCAGCAGCAGGCTAGGAGGGGCAGGGCACTCCCTGTTGCTTGGTGCTGGTTTGGCTTGCGGCAGTGACTGCCCTGACAGATGGGCTGTGCCTTGATAGGGGCTCCCAGGCTACCTCTGCCCCTGGTGCCTACACACAGGTTCACATCATGACTCTTCTTGGCAGGGAAAGCCTGGCCACGGGGATCTCCCCCTGACTGGCATCTGTTGGTCATCCAGTGTAGTGCCAGCGAAGGCTGAAGGGACTGCTGGTGAGGCAAACACCTCTCAGGTGTCCTCTCAGGCACTTCTGCAAATGATCAAACCAGAATGTTTTATTTGTGAAGGAGTATACAGTGTGTCACATACAGGTTTGGTTTGCCTGGGACACTCACAGGTGGCTGCAGTGTGTTGGAGCTGATCAGGAGTGGCAGCAAGGCTGCCAGGCAGGAGGCTGAGCAGAGACCTCATTGCTCTCTACTGCTACCTGGAAGGAGGTTGTGGAGAGGTTGGTGCTGGTCTCTTATCACAGGTGATGAGTGATGGAACAAGAGGGAATGGCCTCAAGCTGCCACTGGAAAAGTTTAGACTGGAGATGAGGAAATTTTTTTCCCAGCAAGAGTGGTCAGGCATTGGAATAGGCTGCCCAGGGAGGTGGTGGAATCACCAACCCTGGATGTGTTTAAAAGTTGTTTGGATGTGGTGGAAGCTCCTTGCTTCCAGGAGACCTTAGAGTAGCCTTCCAGGATCTGAAGGGGGCTACAGGAAGGTTGGGGAGGGACTATTGACAAGNCTTCCAACCTTACCATTCTATGACTCTATGAAAAACAAACCTTACTGGAGTCAGAAGTCCTGCAGTTCTGAAAAGCACCTGAGGGATTGATTTTCAGCAGTCTACAGGCAGGTTTGAGGTGCTTGGGAAATTGGAATATGCATTCAGTGTGGGGTGCCCAGCCCAATTCATGCAGACCTGAGGAACAGAAAGGGTGGCTGGGCCAGCTGGAGGTGGAAGATATCACAGGTCTGGTGACATCAGTGCTGTAAGATCAGCACCTATGTTAAAGAGCAGTCTTTTGCATGAGTCTAGAAACAAGCACAGGTCCCTTCCAACCTCACCATTCTATGACATGGTTCAGGGTGAACCTTGCACAGCAGGGTTTTTGGTGGTCCTGGGGGGGTCTTTCCCATCCTGGATGTTTCTGTGATGGTCTTGGTAGAGCTCTACAGAAACACCAGTGGTGGTGGGGAGGTGTCTTTGAGCAGGGCAGGCTGGAAGAGTGAGAGTGTGTCTGTGTGTGTGCAGGCACATGTGCCTCTGTATGCCTATGGCCAAAACTGGTGTGAGCAGTGCACTCATGTTGGCTGCTAAAGCTGCTGAGCTGCTGGAACATCAGCATTTACAAAATGATGCTTAATCATACTGTGTAAATGGCTTGGTTGAGCTGAAAGCCCTGAGATGTGCTGCCTAAAGGCCATTAGGGTTGATTGTTTAAGTGACAAATCCTTTGCTTGCAGGGAGGGCCTGGCCTGGGCACTGTGCTGAAGGAAAAGCTGCTGCAGGGCACTCTAGGAGAGGTCTCCCCCACAGCTGGTAAGGGGAGGCTCAAACACACCTTGGCTGTGCCTCCTGTGCAGAGCAGGGCAGAACAGTGCTCCTGAGGCAGCAGAGCCAGCCCCTTCCCTCCTCCTTTTGCCCTTGAGATGCCATCCTCCTGTGGAGCTGGTGCAGGATCCTTGGAGAAGAGCAGCACTGACCACTCAGGGGTTAATTTGCTGGCCTGCTTCCTGCCCACCTTCCCAAGCACCTGACCCATAGCTGCCACCCCCTTAGCTCTTGTTTTTTCCAGTCACAGCAGCCCTGCCTTTTAGCTCTGGCCTGCACCATTGCTGTGCAGTGAGGGCTGTAGAAGGGGATGGAGCATGACCCTGCCCTTGTGCCCACCACCCATGCCTCTCCCCAACTCCTCTGCTCCTCCTGCCCTTCCCTGCTCACGGTGTTACTTTTCAAACAGCTCCAGACAGGCTGGTACCCAGGTAGCTCTGCTGCCATCCACATCAAAGTGTTCCTGGCAGGAGCTGTGGGGCTGCTGGAGCCTGGAGCAGCCTTGTCTCAGGAACCAGCCCTGCAGACAGCAACCACAGGAGTGTGCAGCCAGAGCAAGACTCAAGAGGTGACACAGATAAAGGAGCCAGGAGGTATGTTTTAAATACTTTTATTTCTTAATTTACATAAAGGTATATATTTGGCTTATTTATTTCTTTTTTTTTTTTTTTTAATACTCTGAGATTCACAATCAGTTGCTCTTAAAAAATAAAATAGTCATTTGCTTCTGAAAGAAATCAGAAAACTATTTTATACTCCTCCCTTGTATAACAAGAAAATACACTTAATACTCCTGTACATCACATAGTAAAAGTGATTGTAAGTGCTGGTTTACCAAAAGGGCAAAGCAAGTGGAGAGGAAAACAGTTAGGATGGAGGCTGCAGAGAGGAGCTCTGCTTCCCAGGGTGCAGCTTTCACCTGCAGGGTGCAGCTTTCACCTGTAGGCTGCAGCTCTTCCCCTGTAGGCTGCAGCTCTTCACCTATAGGCTGCAGTCACCCTGAGGTTCTCTGTTAGCCAGTCTGTAAAAGGGGAGAGGCTCTTGGGTTCACCCAGAACTAGCTCTGTGAGTGAAGGCAGCAGGCAGCATTACAGGCCCTTGGGTTGGCAGCTTGCTGCTTTTTGGGTCATGTTCTTGCCTCTCTGTGTAGTTCCTGTTCCCTCTCTTCCTCTCATTGTTTCTGTAGTGGGTGCATGGTGCAAATGCTGTGGAGAGAGTTAATGGAGTAGAAAGGGGCACCCTGGACCCTCCCTGGTAGCTCTGGACACCCTGGTGACTACAGCAAGGCTAATTTAGGTCCCAGCAAGTGCAGGGAGCTTGGAAGGAGCTGTGCCTTGCTTGCCAGAGATGCTCAGCCTTGGGGTGGGGAACAGGAGCAGAGCACTGGGGAAGGCTCAGCTGCAGCCCTGAGGACCAGGGTGAGGCAGCAGGTTCTGAGGAGTAGCAGCAAGACAGAGCAGCACCAGCCCATAACCTGGAGCCCTGTGTCCTTGCTTGGCTCCTGTCCTGAGGAGATGAGTGTGTGCTTGGATGTGGAGTGGTGCCTGCTGCCTTTTGGTAGCATCTTCCCACTGCATGCAGGGGCTCCTGTTGCTGTGCTCCAGTTTACAGACATTCATGTGAGGTGATGGTGTGGGCAAGAGCTCAGTGGCTTTAAAGGTGTTTCTGTCCTTATTCAGACTGTTTCTGTTCATGTGGCACCTCAGAACCACAAACATAACCTCAGTGACCTGAACACCCACTTAGTTAAGTGACAGCCTTGCTTCATTGGGTGTGGTGGATTCTATATTAAAAGCTGTTTCTCTTTTCCTCTGAGCAGCCTTCCTTTGTAAAACGAGACAGAGCATCTCAGCAGTGAGGATCTCAGCTTTGCACATCAAGAGGCTGAGGCCAGGCAGGGACTTTCCCCAAGCCACATACTGGCAGGAATGTGCTGATGTCCTGGGGCAGGCAACAAGTGTGTTAGAAGCCAGGGAAGGGGTTTAAGTGGCAACAGAAGTCCAGTTCCTGTCCACAATGCATGTTTCCAGTCCAGACCTGATGTACCTTCATGGCCTTCCTCTACAGACCCTTCATCTAGGTGAGCTGGGGTCCCTCTAACAGACCAAGAAGCTTTACAGAAGCAGCAACTGAACAATTCCTGTCCAAGAAACACTCCCCCAGAAAGGCAACCTCTCAGTTTCTGGCCATTCAGATCTGGGTCATCTCTGTGCAAAGGGGCAGCAGCATCTGCAGGAGGTGCAGGGATGGAGTTTCCACTCTGTTCATCTCCTCTGAGCTGTCATAGCTGCTGCTGTGGCTTCCCTCTCTCAGCCTAGAAGGTGTGGGAGCAGGGACTCAGGAATGCCACAGTGTGGAACTGCTGCAGGTAGGACTCACTTTTCACTCCTTTGTTTGCTCCCTCACATTAGAAAGAAAGAAGAAGCCACAACAATTTCCTTCATCTGGCCTCCTGGTAACAGCTTTGTGCTTCTCTAACAGGCACTGGGGCTGCTCCCTAACAAGGACAAGTGAAATTACACAACACTTAGGTTGCCTTTTCCTGGGTGGCTTCTGAGAATTAAGTTTAATGACCATCCCTAATCTCTCACCTTCACTTCATTTTGTTGACAGTAAATACTCCATCAGAGGGAGCCTCTCAGAGAAGCAGCCTAGCAAATGGGGCTAATCTCTGGTCTCTCAGATGGAATGACTGATTGGTGGGTTGCTTCTGCTTCCTCACTTATTTTTAAGCAGCTTAACAAAGAATTTCTTAATAGGAATCAGAAATTCATGTGGCTTTAAAGCCAAGTAAGTGTTTGGCTCCTGGATTACAGAGGCAATATAGATATAGTGGCAGGAGGTGGGAAATGGAAGCATTGTCTGGGATTTGCTTTGCTTTATTATTTCTAGCACCCCCTTGCTGTTCTCCAGAGGGTGCCCTGGCACTTGAGGAAAGCTTCTGGCTGCAGTTGTTTAGCCAAGTCTTAAAGCTATTCCTGTATTTTTAGGTGACAGAGCAGCCTTTGCAGAGGAGTCCTGTGGAGCCTGAGGAGGAGGAAAGGCTGAGATGGGTAAAGGAGTCACCTTCAGAAGCCATCTGCCTGGGCAGAGATTGGCTCTCTGGTGAGCAGTGTCTTGCTACCTGGAATTCCTGACCATCACTGCTGCTGTGCTGTGCTCTAGGTCCCAGCACATCCTGCAAGTGAGGGGGAGATAAAGGCCAGATTTACTAACAGTACCTTCCTGTCTCTCTGAGCACACCTTGGCCACAAGCAGGACACCCAACTGCCACACTTACATCTGGTTGGGCATGGAGAAGGCTCCAGGGAGACCTTAGAGCAGCCTTCCAGCACCTGAAGGGGGCTGCTGGAAAGCTGGAGAAGGACTGTTTCTGAGGGCCTGTGGTGATGGGACAAGGGGCAAAGGTTTGATACTAGAGCAGGGCAGATCTAGATTGGACATGAGCAGGAAGATTTTACTGTGAGGGTGGTGAGACACTGGCACAGGTTGCCCAGAGAAGTTGTGGACATGTCCCTGGAGGTGTGTAAGACCAGGCTGGGTGAGGCTTTGAGCAGCCTGGTCTAGTGGGAGGTGTCCCTGCCCATGCAGGAGGCTTGAAATGAGATGATCTGTAAGGTCCCCTCCAACTCAAGGCAGTCTGTGGTTTCCTTTGCTGATTTAGTCCTTGCAGTCCAGCTGCAGCCTCTTGTTAAGCACAAGACTGAGGTGCATTCACTGACTTCAGATGTGTGTAACCTGGAGGGGAGTGTCTAAGCTGTGGGAGACAGCAGAAGAAAGGGCCTAGGGGGTGACTGAGGCAGTGCCCTTTGCCTGCAGACCTGCCTCCTGCCTGCCTTCCCCACACTGCTGCTGCATCAACCTGGCACAGTGTCAGTCTGGCTTGTGGAGGCCAAGTGCAGCAAACCAGACCCTGGCTTTGCAGACACTACACAATTCAGGCACTGGCCTTGTACAGTGAAGATCTCAAATGCATCTTCATGAAGTGACCAACTGGCACTCCAGCAGCAGCAGTGTGGCACTGTGCATTAAGCCTAAGCACTGTTGCAAAGGTAGCAGCTCCAGCAGAGAATCAGCACTGACAACACCTGTGATATGCATGTAAACAGAGCCTGATGTCACTGGCACAGCAGCAGTGCACCACCAGGCCCTAGGTAAAGCAAGTAAGCCAGATGGATTTTGGTATCTGTAAAACCTGTGAACCTCCTGGGCAAGGCTGAATTTGGCATCATGAGCAAACTCTGGAGCCCCAAGGTGTTCCTGTCCAAAGTTCTGGGCCTTTCTGTAACAACCACCAGCATACCCAGTGCAGTGAAACTCTCCCCTCTGCCCCCTTTGCTCAGCCTCAGGTCATGCACCTGGAAGTCTTCCTGTGGTGCCCTTGCAGAGCCTGAGAGGAGGAGGAGAGTTGTGGACGTTGTTGATGTCTGCTGTGGTTGCACAGGCAGCTCCAGATTCTCAATGTTTAAATAAAAACTGTTTATCTAAATATATATCTATATATCTATATATCTGTCTTCTAATGTCTTCAGCAGAGAGAAAGCATCTTACAACATACTTAAATAAAAAATAATCATCTGAATCAAGCCTTCAGTGTTAAAGAAAAGGTGATGTACAGAATAGGTCCCCAACTTAGTGCAGTCTGTGGGAGTGCTGACAGAACAGCAGCATTCAGTAGGACAGTAAGTTGCCCTATAAACATTGTGGACTTTGTTGGCTACAGCTAAAACCATATTCACAAGCTACAGTCACTCACTTGGGTAGCAGGTTGTGGGTCCAGTGGACAGCTGCTTTTGATGCTCAGAGGAAGGTCCTCATGCTCAAGGAGTTGTTGTGTTCCAGGCTGTCCTGCTCAGCTCCTGGTGCCTGGCCCTGCAGGCTGGAGTGGTGAGATTGATCTGGTGCTGGATGGCCCTTCCAGGGTAGTGTGGAGCTGGAGATCCACTGGTTTCCAGTATGGAAGGGCTTGAGATTGGTGTGGTGAGGAGGGTCTCAGGAGTCCACATGTTTCCTTCACTGGCAGCTGCAAAGAGCAAGGAAGTGGTTACTGTGGTAGTCACAAGAGTGGATTGATGAATGATGCAGCCCAGCTGGGTGGCAGGGGCCAGCTGGCAGACCCCTTGCCTCTGTGGAGGTTGGAGGCCAGCAAAGCTTGACCAGCACTGAGACAGCATTTTTGGGATGCACTGCTTTTGGAGTGGGCAACTCCCACTGTGATCCAGGCACAGACTGCTCTAGCAGCAGGTTCAGACTGGAGTATTGAAGGGCATTGAGCACAGCTTGTGTCAGTTGTGGAGGTGCAGCTGCTTGTGATGTGGGTTGGAGCAGCTCAGCACATAACAAGGTTCACTTTTGCTGGATTGTTTTTAACCTGCTTCAGTTTACTGGAAAAAAAAAAAAACCTACAGGGGCTGCTTCTTGCCTTGAACTGTCACCTTCAAAACCTCTGTGCTTTGGAGAGCCCAGCTCAGGCAGTCCAGCAGGCACAGCCCCAACAGGAGAGCTCAGTTATCAGTCTTGCTGCTAACAAGGTAGAGCAGAGACTGGCTCCCTCCCAGCATGCTGGTGGCAGACACTTGCTTTAAAGAGCAACATCAGCACATCTATTAGCTGGTGAGATTCCACTTGAGCATGCTGTGGTGTATCTAAGCAGCCAGCAGCTTCTAAGTGGGCAGGATAACCACTTCTTTTGCTGCAGGATTTCCTGTGAGAGGTTCTGTGCTCCACATCAGGCAGGAAATTGCCCCTGACCATTAAAATCAGGGACTGCTGGGTCACAGGAAAAAAAACTCCTGCAAGGCTGGCCTGGTTTCTCTCAACCTGTTTAAAACTGGATCCAAAGAGAAGTGATGCAGTGAAAATACTGAGGTGTGCACAGCACCTGAGTGTTCAGTGCTTCAGAAGGCAAGTTGCAGCATCACCACCCAGTATTTCCTTCCAGAGTTTTGGAGTACTCTGTGCCAAAACCCCTTTGTCTCAAGGCTGCTGCTAACTAATGGTGTGTGAGTGCACACCCAGCCCAGGGACTGCAAGGTGCAGGCAGGCTGAGCACACCCTCAAGCCTCTGCCAGCATCCACTCCCCTCTGTGGCAATAACCCATCTGCTGTTCTAGAGCTTGCATGAAGTCTTCTCCCCCAAAAGGCCATTTTTAAGTGTGTTCTGATTCTGTGATTAGTCTTTTGATGCATTTCATGTATGGGAAAGAAAAGCTCTTCAGACATAAAAAGAAGAAGGGGCTTTCATTAATTTGTGGCTACAAGGAAAACGCTGGGAAGTGTTTATCAATCATTGCAGCTCTGAGCTGTGGTGCTGTGGCTGCTGGTGAGTGATAAGAGCAGCATGAACAGCAGGCAGCAGCAGTGGGACTCTCTCTGGCACATTACTGAGGCCTCAGCTCTGTCACCCTGCATCAGGGGTTGCAGTGGGGACAGTCCCAGCAAGTTCATGCCCTGCCAGAAAACATTTTCCTGCAGAAAATTTGGGATGTGCTGGGAATGGTCATTTGATAGTGAGTTGGAGCAAGGGCAAGGCAGCAGCAGGTTTCACGAACACAAGATAGGGGCTGCCCTGTGGCCTTGGACAGTCACATCTGCTGCTGCCCAGGTCACTAGGGATGGCCTGGTCCTGGCTGCTCAGAGAAGGGAGCAGCAGGCTTCTGGAGGCAACTCAGAGCAGTAAGGGACACCTGAGCTGGTCCCTGGTTTCCCTCTTCTTGATTTGGCTGCTGTTTGGGTTGAGGGTGGCAAAGGTGCAGACCTTGGCTGTCTAAGGTTGACTTCTTTCCAGTTTATAAGGAGAGAAAGGGGTTGGCAGGGAGGATTGAAACCAGCTGCTGGTTTGGGTCACTCACCATCTCAGACTTTGACAGAGGCTGGTGGCATCACGAGTGGATTCACCCTGATGAAGGGAAAACAGAAGTGCCATGTGAGAGGTGCAGTTAATGAAGGAAGAGGCTCCTGAAAGTGTTCCAGCCTATTAAATCCAGGACCCTGTTGCTTAACAGTTTCTGAAGGGCTAGGACATGAACAGCTGCCCTGCACAAAGGTATGAAACTGAAACCCTCACACACTGGTGTCTGATGGCAACCCTGACAGTGGCTGGAACATGCCAATTAATGTTGCTGACACTAATTGACAAGGATTTGGGAAGGTCCCAAAGGCACTCAGAGGTAGCAATTGTTTTGCCAAGCCAGTAACAAGGCTGTTGATACAGTGGCTGTCAAAGGGTGTCCTTCAGACTGACAGCATCAATGTAAACAGGCACTGCTGATAAAAATTGAATTAAGAGAAAAGGAGCTGTCTCTCAGTGTTCAGCTCCTGGTGACCTGCTGCTGTTCCAGGCAGCTGCTCCCAAGTGATGGATGGAGTCCAGCAGGGACCGCGGCGCCACCGGGCAGCAGCTCTTCTCCCCAGCTGCTGTGCTGCACCTCCTGCTGCTGGGGGCAGAGAGGGGAGCAGCTCCTGTTGGTGCTGTGGGGCACCCAGGGAAAGGGCAGCAAGAGCTCTGCAAGCTCATCCCTTCAACCTGCTCCTGGCTGCAGGTCAGCCTTCCCCACCCACAGCTGTCCTGCTGCAGCAGATCACCTCTCCTCGCTCTCCCACGCTGCTCATGCCTGCCCAGGTCATGGTCACTTTGGGACAGGCTCCTCTGATAGTCTTCAGCACAGCAGAGCTCCTGCCTGGCTGTGAAGTCACCCTCAGACTCTAAAGCCTTTGGGACTTGCTTTCTCACCAACCTCATGGGGCACTCCTGGATTCTTACAAGCTCTGCTAAGGACCCAGCTTGGTGCTGCCACGTTTGAGTGCCCTGACCCCATGCACTCCAGCTGTGCTTGGTCAGCAGGAGAAGAGAGCTGAGTCACAAAGCAGGAGTCTCCTCCTGCCCTTGGGCAGTGCTAACTGCACACAGCAAATACCCTGAGCAGGGGTTTATACCTGAAAGACTGCATCAGGACTTTGCCATCACATATGCGCCAAAACACAACTTTCTTTCCCTGAATCTGAGGGCAGATTTGCAGGGAATATAGCCAGAAACCATCACCACCTGAGGTCCTAGCAGGTAAGAACTTCTCAGGGAACCATCATTTCCCTTTGGAAAATGCTGAGTCATTACAACTCCTCTGTGGCTCTTCACCACATTTCAAACCTGACCCAAGACACTTTTTTTTATTTGCTGGAAGGGGCTGATGCTGGATTCAAACAGACACAGTCCAGGGGGGGAAATTAAACAGTGCTTAGGGGACACCTACCAAGAAATCCTTGCATCAGAAACTGGCACAGCTCAGCCTTCCAGCTCTTAACCTCACCCCAACCCTCAGCCTCACAGCAACCCTCACAGAAAACCAATCTGCAAGATGCATAGAAGCCTCTCTGCCTTTTCTGCCTTTCCAAGCTAAAACCAAAATACTTTTGCTGCAGGAGCTGACCCAACTTTGTAGAATTGCCAGTCCTGGCCACTCTTCTGGACAGTGCACACTGCACTGAAGATGGAACCTGAACTGCCTAACAAACAGAACACAGCAGAGAGAGAGCTCACAGAAGTAAATTGCTGTGCCACGAAGCTCTCCCAGAGCACTGCAAGTGCAGGGGTGTGGAGGTGTAGCATGAAAAGCTCAGCATGAGGCT
>VWYK01071122.1:0-11166 GCA_013399775.1 Semnornis frantzii | reverse complement strand
GTTCAAGGCCAGGCTGGAGGAGACCTTGAGTGACCTGTACTAGTGGGAGGTGTCTCTGCCTATGGCAGGGTGTTGGAACTAGACAATCTTTGAGGTCCCTTCCAACCTTACCATTCTATGATTCTATGACTGTTCTGCTAAAACTGATCTCTAAAGAACTGCACATACTTCAGTTTCATCCTCTATCACTTTCAAATCATAATAACTTCCTAAAGATCCTTTACCACTGGAATTACTTGAACTGAGTCCAGGGCCAAATCACAGAAATCCATGGAAATATGTTTAGTGATCTAAACAGGCTTTCAAGGAGACTTTTTCTTATTCTGTATAGTCTATCTCACTGAATGTTTTCCTAATGTTTCTCCTTTTCAATCTTTGTCCTATTTAATCTACTTTGGCCACGTTTAATAAAATCATTATAATTCCTTTTACAGACCTGTAAATATTGAAGAAACTATTTTCAAGGTGCTCCCTGTTGAGTGAAATAAAGCAAAAAAGAACCCTTTTCTTACCTATAGAATGGCCTGCCAGGTAACCCAAGAGGATCGATGAAAGCCCTTTCTAGAAACATGAGCTGATCATTTAGTGATCTCACAGCAAGTAGGCTGAAGGAAAAAAAGAGCAGTATGTTAGCTTGAGCGTGTTTGGCCCACTCTCACCCTGTGCCCCAATATACACAGTACTGGACAGTAAATCTAAGATGTTAAGTGTAACTTAAGTGTAGCCCCTGTCAGCTAATCTGCGCAACAGAATTATGCTGACCTGTACTGTGAGACACTCTGGTTAATAACCTGAAAGGCTCTTAAAGGCATCTTTAAGGGCTAAGGAATATTGTCTTTCAAGTTGTATCTTATTCCTTTATCTTCTTTACATTGGAACACTGAGGCATTTCTTTTGTACAACAGCTTTCTAAAGACCATATTTTCCCCAAAGCCAGCCAGCTGCAAGTTACATCAATAAAACGACATTTATTTTCATGTAAAACCACAACATCTGAGAAACAGGAACCTTGTGATGTTAGAATCATCTTTTGAATCACCCAAGAATTGTGTTTTTCTGATGGCAGACTGTAAATTCCTTAGAGCAGAGACCATCTGTGTCTGTGTACTTTGAACAGCTCTGAGCATACTACTGATGCTTAACAAATAAAAGACTGGTGAAAAGGAATATACTGGATATATGTGGGTATGGGAATTTATATCCAAAGTAACTTATTGCAGAGCTTCAAAGGCATTCCCCAATTTAAAAAAACACCAAAACAGTAAAAAATATATCACAGTAAGCCTAGAGTAACTCTACTGCCATCAGTAAAATTGTTTGAGGTTTGCATTGATGTAAATCATGGAATCATAGAATGGTCAGCTTGGAAGGGACCTCAAAGATCANCTTGTCCTGGCATTGCAAGACCCTCCTCAGCCTTCCTGTAGCCCTCTTCAGACACTGGAAGGCTACTTTAAGGTCTCCTGGAAGCCTTCTCTTCTGCAGGCTGCAGGGCCCCAACTCTCTCAGCCTGTCCTTATAGCAGAGCTGCTGCAGCCCTCTGAACATCTTTGTGGCCCTCCTCTGGACTGGCTCCAACACTTCCATGTCCTTCCTGTGCTGGGGGCTCCAGAACTGCACACTGGGCTCCAGGTGGGGTCTGAGGAGAGCAGAGCAAAGGGGCAGAATCCCCTCCCTTGCCCTGCTGCCCACACTGCTCTTGAAATGGAAACCAAAACTGATTGGTTGAATGAATGCTTAGATTTAGGCTATCCATCAATGAAACCATCTTGAAAACATTCCACACGTTACATGTCATGAATGTCACTATTTTACACAAGACATTATTGTAAACTCATTTAGGTTGAAAGTTGCTGCCATGCAAAAAAGATGGGGTTTTATTCTCATTTAGACTCCCATAAGGGTTAGCATATGGGTAAACAAGATTCTTCCAAAGAAATGTAGCATATGCATAAGTATATATACAAAGAAATTTAGTTTCCCACTCTGGGTATGGCCTACAAAGAATAAATTAAGAATCAAGTGGAAATTAGGCCTTTTGGCATAGGTGGTACATCGAATTCTTTGAAAGCTTGTCAAAAAGCTCACCCCATCTATAATCATGGTACAACTATTTTATTTTACTTGTCATTAAGTACCAGTATCTTGAAAACCAGAGTGCTGGCAAACAAAGACTTTGAGTCAGCATTTGTTCTTCAATGATAATTCAGGAACAACATCTTGGGACATGTCTCTGAGTTACACGCCTGAGCTGGCTCTGCTCATGCTAACCAGCATTCTAGTCACATCCAGGTATCATCTGGCACTACTCCTTTCATGAAGAGTTGGCATTAATCTGGATGTTAGGAGGAAGTTGTTTGCAGTGAGGGTGGTGAGATATTGGCACAGGTTGTGCAGGGAGGTTGTGGCTGCTCCCTCCCTGGAGGTGTTCAAGGCCAGGTTGGACGAGGCCTTGAGTGACCTGTACTAGTGAGAGGTGTCCCTGCCTATGGCAGGGGGTTGGGACTGGATGATCTTTGAGATCCCTTCCAATCTTACCATTCTATGATTCTATGATTAATTACCTTGGACATTTTGTGAAGTTAACATGGCTAGATTCCCAGGCTCTGCAGTGTCTCTGAGGTCCACTAATTCAACATTTCTATACTTTGTTTCCCAGATTAACCAGATCCTTAAACACAAGAGTCCATAAGGACTTGAAATGAAACAAATAATTTTTACTCATGTGTCACCAAGGTCATTCAGGGGATGAAATTCCCTTTGAGCCTAGAGGACTTCCATTGACCATACTGTATTTGACTGGAAGAAAGAAGTGTTAAACTTACTTATTGGTGTCTATTTGTTGCAGTCTCTCATGAAAGCTAGCAGCAACTTCTGTAAAGTTTTTCACAGCAGAAAAGAGAGCATCTAGAGAGAGCAGAAAGAAGTATTTAACCTTAAACTCTGAAAGAAACACTAAACAAATCAAATTCTTCAAATCAAAGATTCATTTTTTTCACTGTGATCATGACCTGCCAATTCCCACTGAATGAAAATCAGATGACCTCACATTCCTACATTAAAAACTATGTAACGGTGTGCAAAAACTTGCCTTGGAGACAACAAAAATCAATATTTTTGTGAACATTGTTTATTGTTTGCTACTCGAAGAATGCACAAATAGCATAAACTGGAGCAGGAAGTGCCAGACCCAGGCTGTTCAGGTCAGTCTGAGATTTTATAAATCCCAATGACCTGTATTTTACTGCTATGTCCCTCCAGACAGCACTGAGTTTTGAGAAAGACTGAGAATGTCTGTGTGTGCATGTGTGTGCACATGTGCCTACCTGATACTGGTCATTAGCAGCCATGTCCTAAATGGAATCCTATATAACGTTGCAAATAAAAGAAAGGCTTCTCAGACAGGAGGCATATTGTCAACCACACCTGCCTGACCAAGGCCCAAGGGAAACTTAATGGTGCTTGCATTTGTCATCATGTGCTCATAAACTGAAACAAAAGATCTGACTGGATTTAAGAAAAATGGTTTTACCCAGGAGACAATCAAGCACTGTGGTCCAGAGAGTTTCTGTAGTCTCTGTCTTTGGAGGTTTACAAGACTAGATGGGATAAAGCTGATCCTGCCTTTGGCAGATTGACCTAAAGACCTTCCGAGGTTCCTTCCTATGGAAGATCCTGGACAAAGCTGTATGCAGACCAATATGATATAAGCAATGCCCATTTATTGAATGTGAGCATTCACTTATATACTTTCTAACAGACTATGCACGTTAGTTCATTGTTAGGCAATTAGTCCAAGTCATTAAGGCACAAGTTCTGTGGCATTAAGCAATTGGTTCATCATTATCTGTTCAAATGCTTAGTGTGAGTCTTTGTTTTGCTTTGATCACCCTGTTGTTGTGCATTTCCCCGGGGGCTGCTCACAGCTGATGTCCTTGCCCTTCAGATGAACCTTCATGTAGGCTGTGAAACTTCTCAGTTCACAATTAGCAGTTAGCACAGGTTGGATTGCTCACACGTCCATTTAACAAAAAGTACTCCCCTACACCTTCCAACATTCTTTTCATTACTTTAGGATCCTATGATCAAGGTTGGACAAATAATTATCCCATCCCATAAGCTGCAAAGCAGTGTGGGTTTTTTTAAAGGACCAAGACAAAGGTATCTTGTTGTCAGTATTGCCAAACCATGCACAGGTCAAAGAAGGTGTGACTGTTAATTGTTAGTTGTACATGGCAGTGGCATAGTCTCTACACAGGCATACTAATGACAAATATTTCAAATTACTGAAGAGTGTGGCTCTTACTTTATTTAGTGTTCATACAGCAGAAGGTAAAAAAGTGGTTAGCACTCAGACATATTAAGGAGCAGTGTGACTGAAGGCCATACGTACCAAAGGACACATTGTATGTTGCCAGTTTCTCTTCATGATTCCTTGACAAATTGTAGATGATGTGAGCATAGTTGCTCACAGCTGATGCGTAATCTCTGCAGTCAAAAGGAAGCACAAGGGAGTTGGCCAGTTCAAAAACCAGCCCGCCCCGTACCTGAGCTACTGTTAGATGATTCTTGAAAGTGGGATCATAAAACTTCTCCACAATTTCATAAGTTTCATAGACACTGTGGTAAACTGGATAGCTGCTATATTTTTCTACATCCTGAAACAAACAAACCCAGACAAACCCATTATTCAGATGTGGATGTTTCATTTTTGCTGTGGGACTCAAGGCACCGTAACGTTTTCAGGTCACACTAATCCTATGCAGCCACTACAGATAGTTGAGTAACAACTGCTCGGTGATAACTCTCTTAGACATTGACTTGTGATGACATGAATGGCTATTTACAGCTCTCCGTTGACCATGTACAGAGCCTAAGGCAGCTGAGAACTCACACATAACTTATAGTTGGCTAAATAAAGGTGAGAGTGCCCTTTCTCCCTTTGCTTGTCATTTCTCTCTTGGCAGTCGTTTCTGTTTGTCTCTCTGGATTTGCCTTTGTAGGGGGAAAGACCACACTGAATGGGTTGCTCCTTGAACATTTCTTATGTCTCATCTCACACTATGCTCCAGAGTCAAACTTACAGAATCATAGAATGGTAAGGTTGGAAGGGACCTCAAAGATCATCTAGTCCCAACCCTCTACCATAGGCAGGGACACCTCCCACTAGTATAGGTCACTCAAGGCCTCGTCCAACCTGGATAAACCTCGTCCAGTCATCATAAACAGCTCATAAACCTTCACCAACAACATGTAATTTTGAGCACATCCATTTATCTTGAGCAAAGGTTCTTTTGTCTGACTGACACTAAGTTGAACATTGCTGTTTATTAAATATTTCTGTTGTAGCAGCACACAGAATTCTAGTAATGAACTGGGACTCCACTCTGGCACATTGAACTGAACTTCCAAAAGCTGGCAGTCTAAAAAGCTCAACTAGAGGTGACATTACTCAGGCAGTTACAGATAAACAGGAAGACACAGACTTACCCAGTTCTTACTGTAACGTGCTCTGCCTGAAGCGATGCCAAGACGTTGGAAAAAGACTTCAAAGTCATTGCCAGAACCCAGTTTGTTTATTCTTTTGACAAGAAAGAATAAAATGCCTTTAGTAACAATAATTAAGTCACAAGTTTCACTTGCTTACAACTACTGTGGCAATTCTGTATTCTGCACTGGTAGCCACTACAGAGTCTTTCCCTGGTACCCTCCTTCTGACAACGTGACCATGACTTGCCTGTGACCTCTACATTTCATGCACCTCATTAACTGCACTCTTGGGGAAGCAGTCTCATCATTTTCAAGGGCAGAGAAATATGACTCTCAAGAGGAGAATTTAACTCACTGAGAGCATCCAGTGACTTTCTTTCTGTTGAACTTCAACTATCCCAAGCTCTCAATGCAGAGAAATCACAACAGTACCATCAAGGCTATATGGAACAGAACTGGCCTTTAGTATTGCATAGAGAAACCCTGACAATCTTGAGGAACAGTGTTCTAAAATCAGACCTCTTATGCTCCCCATCCATGCAAATTCAAAGGCCTTCCAGCAGACCAACAGGAAGCGCAAGGGAGTGCTGCTGAGTTAGTATCTTGTGTGCCTGCCTCTGGCTTGTGACTACCTCCTTTATTTGTTTACGTTTCTACATACTGCACAAACACTTTTCATATGTAAAGCCTCCTATCTATGCCACCATGGCAAGCTCAGAGAACTGCTGTACAATGGTGTACCAGCTGCAATCACTAAAACTCTGGAATTTATACCAGCTGAGACTCTCACCATTTCTTTTAGGTGTTCACTTTGTGAAGTGGCTATTACTTTAAAAGCTAGACCCTGTAAGTTAAAATAGCTTTTTGTGTGTTATTTATTTTCATTCATCACTGACCTGGGAACACCACTGTATTCTCTTGATGGATTTTTTTGTAACCAGCTCTCATAAAGAGATTTCCCTTCAAACCCTTCATCAGGACTTGGTATCTAGAAAAAGAATATTGCAAAAGAAGGTAAAGGGTAGAGTTCTAAATGTTACCAAGTCATAAGTCTACAACATGTTACTGCCTAAAAGCTATGTTTTGGGGTAATGAGTAAGTCATGGACTTAAATCCCTCAACCTTTCTTCATTTCCATTTTAATATTTCAAGTGTATAGCATTTTGCAGAGGAATTGTTGCTTTGCTAAAAAAAGGCAAATGTAGATGGAAGAAAAACCAGGGACAGCAAACCATTTCAAGTCAATATTTAAATTTCACTATTTGTGAAAGAAATTGTTTTACTAAAAAGGCAAATTTAGATGGAAGAAAAACCAGGGACAGCAAACCATTTCAAGTCAATATTTAAATTTCACTATTTGTGAAAGAAATTGTTTTACTAAAAAGGCAAATTTAGATGGAAGAAAAACCAGGGACAGCAAACCATTTCAAGTCAATATTTAAATTTCACTATTTGTGAAACTTTCAGACACTTAATTTAAATATTTAACACAAAAATCCCTCACAAAGACAAAGTTTTTTGTTTCACTTTGGCAGTACATTTAAATTTTGTCTTGGTTCAATTAAAACCAGTTTCTGTCTTGCTTTATTTCACACAAACCATTCTCATGGCTGCATCAGTAACTGTAGAGGGGCAATGTGTATATAGTATTTGGTGCTTATGTCATTGTAGTTGCTACAGAGGTATACAAATCAGGATGATACTAAAGTTCACTCCTATTCCTCTGCCTGCTCCAGACTAATGAGCAGGTTAAACACTGAGTATTCTTCCATCTTTCTCTTGGTGAGCTGCTGAGTTTTTATTATCTTTAATCTATTAAAGATTAATTATGCCTATTATTAATATATAGACTTCCACAATATGAATAAAAATAAAACTAATATATTTGGGGGTTTTGGTTATGAAGCTAACTGTTCATTGAACAGTGTTAACACTTTTTGCCACAGACTGAATTTGATGGGGACACAGAGGATATGCTTCCTGATCAGTATTCTCTTCAGACATCAGCTACCAACAGCCTCTGGTTACATGCAGTCATCACTCTTTGTTGCCGCTTTTCAGCTCAAGGAAGAGGTTACACAACCATATTTACTGGTATTTAGGTCAACATTTTAACAATGGCTCTTGGTGTCCAAACTGAGACTCTGCTGGCCTAATTGTGTCCTGGTGAGTGTTCTGGACACCTGCACTTAGCACAGCTTACAATAGGAACTGAAGGTGATCAGCTCTTCTGCTGTTCAAGACAGAAATTTCTATCTGGGCACCTAATTTTAAACAGAGTTAAATTTTATTTGTCGTCTTTCAATTGTCAGAAAATGATTATATACTGCCTTTCGTTTTCTTTACTTTTATATCACTTTAATGCAGCTTCTACAAGATAAATCAAACTATCAGCTGGAAAAGACACATGCAGGGCAGTCATGAAATATATACTGTAGTTCAATGTACATTATATAAGTATATAAAGTACACACATAGAATTTTAATTAAATGTTCATGCTTTAATATAGATGAACAGGGAAAAAAATCCACAGAAAAAGCTTTTAGTACCATCTTCTAATACACATCCTCCAAGCAAGAGACATCTTACACCTAAGATGGCGAGGATATTTCCTGACTTTTATTTTTGTGTACCACACAAATGTGTGTGAGAGCATCAGTCAGAGCGCATGAATATCTAACAGAGTATACAAAAGCTCAGCATGCTGACCAAACCTGTCGAATCATGCTAAAAGCAACACTGCAATAAGCCACATTTCTTACCCTGCCTAAAGGGAATCGGAGTCTCCCACTATCATGGGTACCCTAGTAGCTGGACAAGGCAGCCAGGTTTGTGCTTGTTTCTGTCCTTCAGCTCCCAGCGTTTTTGTATTCTTTTGTTCTCAGGAGGAATACTTTCACAGGAGGAGTGGAAAAAAACCCTGATCCTGAATAGTTTATAATTTAAAGGTATAAGCTTGAAATTCTTTCAACACTCCTTTTAAAAGCCTCCACTTTGTGCTGGTTTGAGCTAACTGGAATATTTTAATAGAGGAAAATTATACTATAGGCTGTGAAGGTAAAACAATGGTGATGTCTACTTCACTCATAGGCTTGCTGAGATGTTTACAAAAAGATAAGAGAGTCTCTCGAGCGGGCAGTCGGGGTCACGAGGCACTTGGGTCTTGGGCTAGCAGCTCTGGCTTCTCCTCTCTGCTGAATAACTTCACTAACCACTTTTGTTCTAATCCTCCCCAGCCGATCCTCCTTGCGCGTAAGGCAAACCTTGGGGTAAGGTGTAGGAGTGGGGAGAAGGTGGAAGGGTGGTTGGGAGCCCCTCCTGAGGTCTCTGATTTCTGGGAGGGGAGTTGTGTGTCTGTATTACCTTTAACTTGTATATTTCTGTAAATATTCCTGTATATACTGTATGTATTTGCTTGTATATTGTGCTGAGCTGTAAATATAGCTTCATCTCTTAACTTCCAGCCTGGCTTAGTCTGGGTCATTTTACAAGTGTGGGGGGGCGGGGAACTCCCAAACCGTCACACAGTTACTTAGCTGTTGACATGAAAGGGGTCATGCAGTAGGAAATAATATTTCATACACACAGAGCCATCCAGTAAGTGAGCACTGAACATGCTGGCTGAAAATTTTAAGTGGTACTACCTCTTTAGTCAGCCTGTACACCAGATTGTACATCAGTGGGGTGCAATCCACTCGCAGTGTGTAGTTGCCTGAAAAACCATGAAAAATTGATCTGAAGAAGTAAATTCTACTCATCTGAAAGCTCATACCATTATTTATTAATAAGAAAAGGACTAGAGAGCTACACTTTCTACAAGGAACAAGCTGATTTTCCTTGCAGAAGAGTTCTTCTGTGATCTTGTCAGTGGATTTGTATTGGTTAGGCTGAATTTGTATTGGTTAGGGTGAATTACAGCCCAGCTTTAGAAGCAACCCTTAAGAACGTTTCCTGTGTCCCTGTGTTTACTGTGCATGTTACAAGAAGGGAAGTTGACAAAAGAATTGCCACAGAAGTGCTTACAGAGGCACACCACTTCTTGTCCTTCCACATGACTTCCCAAACAGTGTAGCTGCTGTAACAGACTTTTTCCCTGAGGGAACAGGAAGAACTGAAGGACACACTACCACTGATTCTGGGTCACAGTTTTCCCCCCATGTCTGCTCCCAAACTAATGAGACAAAATTATCATATCCATATGATATGATCTTTCATGGATCTCCAAGCCAAAATGCCTTCTGTGTGTCACTACTCCTGTAAAACCCAAGTCAAAACTGTGTACCTTCAACAGAGGAATCTGCATTGATGTAAGCCACTCCCCGTGCTTGCAATACTTTGACATTTTCCTATTGAGAAGAAAAAGAAAATGCTGATGAACCTTTTTTCACTTAGAAATATTTTCCCATCCATAGAAGTAACAGCTGCTTCAGGGAAAGACATCACTAACTACAAGAAGCCCTAAATTCTTGGGAAAGGTGGGAGAGAGAAAAAGAGAGAAGGAGAGAGGGAGGAAGGGATCTTCCCTGTGATTTTTTTTTTTTTTTAATTTTTAGACTAGTGTTTTACCTCAGCCCACTCTGTTGATCCTAACAAGCCAAATTCCTCTGCATCCCAGCTTGCAAATATCACTGTCCTCCTTGGCCTCCATCCTGCAATAAAAGGTTATGAGATTTGTATTACAGAAATAAAGACTGCTTGATAGATGCCTTTTATGCTGATCGGTGGTGAAAGATGTGTTTTAGGACCTTTAACACAAACCTCTTCACTAACCTAATGTAATAATGGTTTGCTAATTTTGTAGTAATCTCACTTCTATTTCAGTGTTGTCCAAACAATGTATTTTTTTTCTTCTCTCAGCTTTAACTGCAAGAAAAAAATCCTAAAATGTCAATCTGTGGCTATATGTGTACAGATTCTTTAAAGCTTTTGTACTCTTACTGCTCTCTTCACAGAATCACAGAAACATTCAGGTTGGAGAAGACCCTCGGGATCACTAAGCCCAACCCAAAACCCTCCTCTACAAGGTTCACCCCTTCAATTCAGAACACATTACATATATCAGGGTCTACTTCAACGGAAAAGTGTTTGGCATGTTTTCATATCTACTACTGAGTTTCTCTGACTTGTCTCCCAAATGATGGATTTCAAAGCCTAACTTGACAGATCACCTTCAAAGCAAAGACCTTCCATTTGAAGTTCTCTATTTGATTTAAACCCAAGCCAAATAGAACAGACTCTACTGCCCTGCCTCTGTATGTCTGCCCAAAGTTTTCTTTCAGGTTACTGAAACTTTTTTATCTTTTGCTCCCTTTATTTTTCACCTCTTTGGTTTACTTCCAGCTATCATTCCAAAGACACTTTCCCCTAATATCCAAGAACTGGAAGGGAATGGAAACCACATGTTAATAGATTTTCAGGGTAGGCAAAGAAAACACCAGATCTTCTTTCTGTGCCATATCAGATTGGGAGACAGCATTTCCTCTGACAGCAACAAAACTTGGTAAAGGTGACATTTGTTCCTATTTTAATGTAACTAGGCATGAGGGATTTTTAACCATTACCTCCTACTATGTTTCAACAGCTCACTCTCTGCATTACACAGACATGCTGCTTTTATTCTTTGGGCTGTCCCCAAACTACAGTTACATGCCTTATAATCATAGAATCATAGGATG
>VWYK01071074.1:384-12154 GCA_013399775.1 Semnornis frantzii | reverse complement strand
GAGGGACTTTTTACAAAGGAATGTAGTGCTAGGATGAGGGGTAATGACTTCAAACTGTAAGAAGCTAGATTTAGATTCAACATCAGGAAGAAATTCTTCCCCACAACGGTGCTGAAGCACTGGAGCAGGTTGCCCAGAGTGAAGTCATGGAGGCTCCAACTCAGGAAGTGTTCAAAGCCAGGCTGGATGAGACCTTGAGCAACCAGATCTAGCAGGAGTTGTCCCTGCCCATGGCAGGGCTTTGGAACTAGATGATCTTTCTAGGTCACTTGCAACCCAAACCATTCTGTGATATGCAACCTAATAAAGAGAGTTGGACACTGGTAATACTGATGGACATTGATCAGCTACATGGTCCTCTCTATCTCTATTTTAATGACAGCTGATGTAGCATGCAACACTACAGTACCGAGATGAGACCTATCAGACATTACCCCTTCCTTAGTCTGCTAAGTCCCAGACTTGTTTTCAGTTTGATACTTTCCTCTTTCCTGTCCCAAGAAATATTTTAACTGAAGTTAAGGTATGAAAGAGAACAAAGCTGCTTTCAGGATTAAAGAACAGAATCTATCAAAACCACTCCAAGAAGCTTAATCCAGGTAGCTGAGGAAATAAAGGCAGAAAAACCAAACCAAAACAACCCCAAACAATTTCATTTAAAAAACTCTTCAGTCCCGATCCTGAATCACTGGAAGGCACTGGTAGATAAGGTATAAGGAATATATATGCATCAATCACTCACACGGAACTGTGATCTACATAAAACATCTTTTTCAATGATGGCAAAGTAAAGACATTTTGACTGATTGAAAGGAAAATACAAAAGGTAGGTCCTACCAACCCTTCTTCCTTCTTCCCATAGGAAATGTAGGGACAGTTACAATTTCAGTGTTCTCCTGTAGCAAGAACGCTGATGAAAAAGGAAAAATCCTTGCTACCTGTCACAATGTTCTGAAAGAGTACAATGTCCATGATGGAAATAAGTTACAGCTTCAAGATCTACTACAACTACTTTTCAGGTTTTTTAGTTGCATTGTTAAAAAAAATCACATGTGGCTGTCCCATACTGAGCTCCTAAAATGTTGTAAATCTGTGACTCCATTGGAGTTGCATAGCAACGAATGTGTTATGTACTGATAATGTGTTTGGTGCCTCATGTCAGGGCATCATAAATCTTTACTTAGCTACAACAGTCATTCTGAGCTCGGTTGTATCGGTATCCAATATAAACTTTGCCTTTTCTCAATGCAATGTTTATTCCTGGGATATACGCATACATGTTTTCCATGCATTAAGTGTTAAGATTTCCTTCACACTTCTCAATTAACAGATTTTATTAATTGCAGCTTCCTCAGGAGCCTATAAATCTGGCAGCTGAGCATCCTTATTTATTTTCCTTCAATGACCTCTGTGTAAGACTTGCTTAGTTTTCTCTCTGTCAGGCACCTTGGGATCCATATATCAAGCTGGATATTTTTTTCTTCTTATCTCTAGTTATTAATATTTGTTTGTTTGTATTACAGTGGCATCTTACAATCCCAGCTGGGGCTAGACATGGCAGGAATACATAAGAAAGAGTACCTGCCTCAGGAGAGAGTCTCTAACTTAAAAAAAAAGCCCAGAAAAACTAAGAGACAGGAAGGGGATGCGACAGGAAGAGATGTAAAGAGGTGTTGTGATTTGCCTAAGGTGATACATAGGTAAGAGCTGCCTGGATCCCATCCTGCTGCCACCAACACTGGCAATAAAAATAGTATTTTTAATTTTTGGAAGCACATCAAAGAAACTCAGCTTGGTTCTTCTACAGCAGTAAGTCCTGCAAAATCACCCCAATGCTCTTACGATGTGAATATTAGATCTTTTGTTCAAAGAAATGTGACTCATGAGCCTTAGCCTACATTATTCTGATTTGAGGTAGGATTTCTGCATTGTCTTCTCCAGCATCACAAAACTGTCTCTAGAAAATGTTTGTTAGAGAAAACACAAGAAAAGGACTACTGGAGTGAAAATAAAAATACTGCTGCACTGCCTAACCTGTTAGGTGACTATGCTGTTATGGAGGGGGAAGAATTAAAAAGAACTTAAGGTTAGTACCTCAAAAGATACTGAATTCTGGGCCAGATGCTAAAAATTAATTATGAGATGATGATGTTGTAACACGCAACCTGGTTTGTTCCATGCAGTACTTTGCTGGAGCTGCCACAGCTTTCCTGCATAGAGTGACACTAAAACCACAGGGAATTCTGCCAGAACTGCTGTTCTTCACTCACCTGCTCACCTTCAGGCCATCCGTGACATAGGGCAGCAAGGACCACAGCAGGCACTTTCGCAGTCACTATGCACTTTCATAAATCTGTAGCAACACCAAATATTGCCTGATGGACACCATCAGACTCAACACACTTGGGATGTGGGGCAGTAGTCGTGGCCACAGTAAGCTACAACTCAGGTTGTGCATAACCCCAGCAAAACCAACCAACACCAACCAACACCAACCATTAGGATGGTCCAATATGTCTTTCCTGTGTCTCCTACTTTACTAGCAAATCGAACTTTTAATGCAAGGTCTTGACCTCTGACTAAGTTGTTTCAGAGCCTTGTTCCTGAATACTTGAAAGACTGTGCCAAGGTGCTGAGTGAAGACGGGAGTCAACAACTCAGAAAGATGCTGCAGCCAGGAAGATGTGGAGAGGAATCTTGCCTCAGTCCAGGGCAGTAAAAGTATAATATCCACTCACAGCATATTCCACATGGAGGGAAAATTTCTTTGACCAACATCATCGCCAACAAACATGATACCAAAGTAAACCAAATGGAAGTAAACAAACAAAGCTCATAGTGCTGCACTGTGTATGCTTCTCAAGACACTAATCTACAGCAGACACTGAAGTGTCTGTACAATTGAGGAAAGAACAATTCACACATGGACTAAGTGACATACGATTTCAAATGTCTGTTCTAAACCTGTGTTCTCAAAGACATCGATAGGATGATAAATCATAACCACGTGGGTTATGAATTTATCCTACTAGAAACAAACGTTATTTGCTTAGCCTCAAAATACAATGTGCCCCCATCTCCAGCATAGCTGCAATTTCTTAATAGGGTTCTGAGCAATCTGCCAGACTTCTTCAAACATGCTTTTACAATTCATTTAGCATCAGGTGAATGGAGAATTGCACTTCACACAAACTACGATCTTTTTAATGGTCTTTTTCTCAGAGAGAAGGCCAGAAGGGACCTTTCAAAATTATCCAACCTGACCTCTTGCATAACAAAAGCCACAGAACTTCCCATTTGTTTGATCTAAAGCGTATCTGGTAAAGAAGCATCTAATCTTCATACAAAAATGAACAGTGATGGAGGTTTAGTGCAAAAAACTCTTGATATATTGACCTCTTGGTCAATTGCCCTCACTGTTGAAAATCAAGACTTAATTTCTGAATTTATCTGCATTTGTCAAGCTTCAGTTTCTCAACACTTTGTTTGGTAGATGTATTACCTTTGTTTCACAAGGATAACATGTATTGTTTGTAATAAACAAGGCAGGCAGAAAAATGCATCTTCTTTCCAACAGTAACGATTACAAATGAATACATGCCAAACAGTTGACTCACTCCCACACTTCAGCAGGAGCTGGTGCTACCAATTGCCTCCATGGTATTTAACGTCAAATGATCTGCTATGTCAAACTGAAGACATGGTTCCACTGCAGTTACAGTGCTAAATCAGCTAACTTTATTCTGGAAGCAGTCTGACTGTTACAAATCAGGCTGATGGAGAACGGAGGAAGGGATCGGTTGTCTCAGACTAAAGGCAGATCCAGTGCCATCTGTGGCTGCAAATCATTGCACAGCAAACAGAAAGAACCCGGGAGGCTTTCTACAACCCAGCTCACTCAGGGCTACAAAACCCATCTGAGAAGGTGGCAAATGCTCAGAAACTTGTCAGTGGTTACAGTACAGACACACCCATAAGTAAAGGGGAAACCTCTCTCCCTGCTCCTGGCACCTTCTAATGTTCTACTTCAGCTAAAGGTCATGGGATACAAGAGCTGACGCTTCGCAGCATCAAGATGAAACACAGCAATACTGAGTGGAATTGGGCTGGCAAGGCTTGTTGGGTGCATTTTTCATTATCCTGGGAAAAATTCTTTATAGTTACCAAATTGATACCTAAATAGCAACATCTAGCACAATAATTAACAAGATAAAGTGGAGAAAAGACCTTTGATCTTGACCAAATAACTCATTCAGTTCCCTATCCTAAAAAGATTCAAAATTAAGTCTATCTTTACTCAGTGCTTATCTTCAAGTGATGACTGCTCTCCTTTGCCGAGTTCAGAGTAATCCTCCCTCTATTGCTTTTATGCAGTACTTTTTTGTTGTTTCTTTTTCTTAGTTGGAAATCTGTTTTATTTTCTAGGATTAAAAGGTGAACCGGAAAGCTTTTTTTTACCTGTCCTGACTAGAGTTCAAGCTTCTTATCTCCCCAGAAACTACTGATGAATCACTAACACCTGAAAACAAAGTCTGACCTGAATTCTCTGTGCAGCCTCGGGCATTGGTGATTTATCAACCTCTGCACAAGACATGACACAACTTTCAAGTCAGTACTTTACAAATGCCAAAAATGCTGTTCAAATATTTTGCATTAAAAGACACTTGCAAGGTTCAAGGCCACACAAATATCCTGCTAACAATCTGGAACATTAAAGTATTATTTAAAAAAAAGAAAGTTATTTATTGAAGTGATTTCAGTGCATTGCTAAGGCACTGGCTGGCTGGTTTTAGCAAAGCTATTTCTCTTCGTGGATGTGCTGGTTTATAAATCACTCACTCATTGTGAATCCTGCTGGATACCAGAGGAATCCTGTTTAAGCTTCTGGTAAGCAATTTGCTTGGTTTACTAAATTTTCCAGTCACGCGTCCATGCAAAAGCTGCTTTTGCTTCCCACTCAGATTCTCCTTTCTGCCTGCTATTTGTCTTTGCCACATCTGTGTTTATTGTGTGGCTGCGAGCGATGGCATGCCTTTGCAGCTAGGATCTGTCTGATAACCACTGTAGGACTTGGCTGCCTCTCAAAGGTGACCTGCCAATCAAGTTGCCAAATTTTTTCATCCATTTTAGGCCACGTGAGCCAAACACCCCAGCAGAGAAACAAGTAGGAGGAAGGAAGTTCCTTGCTTCAGACTCTCCTCTCTCTTCACCCAGCTATGGCTGGCTGGCTCCTGCTGCAGCATGTCCCAGAGCGCAGAAGACAAAGACTTGAAAGTATGCCATGGTAAAACTTTAGTTTACTACTTAAGTTTTCTCCTCATGCTGTGTGCTTCAATGTTGACAGTTAACTCGCATTTAAAACAACCCTCTGCAACAGAGCTGTCAGCAAGAGATGTATCTGAGCCACACAGACCCTTTAAAATTCTTCACTGGCTGAAGGGACATCAGTCAGCCAAGAGAGACCCTTACCTCTGGGTTAGAAGTCTGAGGGATATACACAGCATAACTTCTTCCCCCCCCCCTTTTTTTTTTTTCCCCTCTGCAATGTTATTATACAGAAAAAATTGAAAGAAAAATCAGGTCACAGTGTGCAAGAGAAAGGGTGAGTACTGACCATTTTCCTGGAGGAAGGGTCTGCACTGAGCCCACCAATCCACCCAAAAGCTAGCGCCCCGCTGCAAGCCTGCTGACAGTGTTTGCAGCAGCTGGAACCTTTTCAAGGGTTGTATTTTACTGAATAGGGACATTTTCAGTGCTGTCCATACAGTTCATTTCTGCAGCTAGCCTACTGCTGGGCTTCACACACATAGCCCAGAAGTAAGAGACTCATAAAAGGGAGCTACTTTAAGAAAGCATTGCAGTAGTAGTGAAATGTATTCAAATAATTTTTTTCCCACGTACTGGAAAATGCAACACCTATTACAAATCACAATGGCTATATTAATAATTACATATAGGTTTTTCCCTCTCCAGTTTTACCTTGTTGTCATGAAATCAGTTTGATAAAATAACTGCTTATGAATAATCAACAGTAACATTAGCCTGGAAAGCTATGAATAAAATAAGGAAGTGAAGGCTACAGGGCTTCCTCTGACACCTACACATGTGAACCACTTGGGAAAGACAAAGTAAGACAAAATCAGAATATATCTATTTCTCTGTAAGAACATGACTTATTAAATAAAAAAAGAATAAAGTCCAGGGGAACAGGAATACCTCTAGCAATCTTGCATGCCAGATCTTATCTTGTCCATATACAACAGGTGGCCTCATGCATATCATCAAGTGTCCTGTAACCTCCTGTGACGGCCTGTACCAGCTCCATCAGCCAGTGGTTTAATACAAAACAGAACTGACAGATACTGTAGGCATTTGCCGAATGCAATGATAGGCTCTTTGCAGTGTCTGATCTGCTTAGATCAGGGTTCTGTGCTCTGATTATTGCTTTATAGTGTCTCATCTACACTTTCTGAAGATTAAGGAATAAAAGCAAACAAACACCCCTGGCACCCTCAAGAAAATAAATTCTTGCATTATTGTTAAGCCTGAAAAAGGAAAACTCCCACAGCAAATTGTTGAAGGTGCTTTCCCCTGTTTGCTTTTGAACAGTCTTTTCCTCATCAAAAGCCAGGGTGGTAATAACTAGGTCTGATTTTTAATATTTCCAACTCTTTGATTTATTTCAGATGGGGATTTTATAGTTCAATGTAGAGTTGACCTGTTCTCATATCAAACCATATTTGACACTCTATGAATCTGACCTGACTGAAATCAATCCCCCTGGATTTTCCTGCCAACATTACATTAGTTTACCAACCTTATTTCTAAGAATAACAAAAAATTTCCAAGTATACACCACCATTTTATTCCCTGTTCACCAGTCATATTCCAGAGCACTGTGGTTATACACAGTGCAGACCATACAGCACAACAGGAGCTCTGCCAGTGAACTAAAATATTCATGAGACGTAGGGCTGTGTGAGACTGTTAACATGGCTTGCCTCGCATTTAGCACTCTGTCGGGCTCTACCGATGGCAACGTCACCGGTTCCAGACGACTCTTCCAGGCACTAGCAAACACGGCAAGAAGGCAAGAAACCCATCATGTGCAAACACAGGATATGCGGAGTAGACTAGAGGCAGATGGGTGTGCAAGAATGTTCTCCTCCTCTCCATACACATGGACACATAGCTAGGGATCACCTTAAACAGTATTACTCACGAGTAATTCCCTATCCAAACACCAACGAAGACAATTAGAGATGACAAACGCATGACAATGACACAGTATCAGCATTTTGAAGACTGCAGTGGCACAAACACCTCAGCAGGAAACACTGAGGGAAAAGCAAATGTCTATAAAAGTCACATCCTGCTGCAGATGTAATGGTGGGAAAAAAACCCAACTGAACTGCTGGCTTTCCCTGTTGGCAGGTATTTTAGAATCTAAATGGCCCTGAAAACTTACTACAGTATAAAATTGCCGTAATTTGAAAGTCTTCTAATTGAAAAGTTGTAACATTAACTTTTGATACTCTCCCAACCCCACCCCATCCACATTTCTTTTCCTTAAATATTTGCCTCCACTGCACAATAAAAATGAATTAAAAGTGTATTTAATCATTGACTGAATTCCATCAGGCTGAAGATTGAGAAAAAGAAAAGGAATGCTACACAACACATACAGATTTAAATTTACTCAAGTCTACTGATACGTACAGCAACCCAAAGCCTTAATTTTCCATGAAATCCAGTATGTAATTTCTTTTTTGCTCATTCCAGCTAGATTGCCATTCTGATTTGATCACAGCCACTGCATAAGACAAACAGCCATTAGCTCACCCAGTTCATGCTGATAGTGCAGGACTGTCCTCTAATGTGGTTTCTGCAGTGATATCGCATCCCATTATGCAGTTGAGAGCAACAGGGCTTTGTCTGCAACCCCTAGCAAGACAGTAAGGCTCCAGTGACTTATTCCAATGCTGTCCTCTTTTCTTTTTTTAAGTCATCAAAATCCCATTGATCACTGGGAAGAATCTCTGCTGCTTCTCTGTGAAGGACAGTCATGTCCATGGTCTATGGCTGGAAGACAAGACACATGGGTACCTAACTACTGCATGACTCACTAATCCCTGCAACCAGCTGACTCAATGCATTTCTACTGCCTTTGTAAAATGGCTTGGCAATTTAGCACGAACTAAATTAACAGTGGTACAGAGTCATCTGCCTACACTTTAGTGCTTAGCAGTGATTTAAATGCTCAATGTAACTGACATCTGCACCAGTCTGGATAAAACAACACAGGTCTTATAGGAGATCTCATGAAGCTGAAGCCCTGGTGGGATAGCCCACTGCATCTGTAGTATCTTTAATAGTTTATTTTTAAAGAAGTTCTTTCTACCTGAGGCCCAAATGTGAAAACCTCAACTGACTACCTGTTTAATATATGCTAAACTAACATAGACTTTCACTGAGGTATAAAGTGACACAGCTCACAATGGTAATCAGCTACACTTGCAGGCTGGATACTCAACATAGGTGTACACTGCTTCCATTCCAGTGAACAGAGAAACAGTCCCATGAATCACACTTACTGAAAGATACTTGTGTTGAAATGCATTTTCCAACCTGTCCAGGCACATTTCCATTTATTAATGTAACTGTATTACCAGCTCTTCACTGTCACCACTCTAAAAACTGAGCAGGTCCTGCTTCTTGGGAAAATATATGACTGGCTTCTGCACAAATAGTGAAGAAAACCAACAATTTTCTCTCCTTAATGCTCTGTCCACCTCAGTCCTTCAACAAACTTCTTGTGTAGTCCCTGCTCCTTTCATGAGAAACCATAGGGAACTGCATGGGATAGTACTACCAGGATGGCACACAAACTGCTAAATGTTTTCATTTAATGAGGGATGGGAGGTTATGGAGGTTAGATACTAAAGCCTAGATCCAGAATAATGGAAAGACTATAAGTGCTTATATAAAATGTATTTTCATCATGCATGCATCTCAGCCTCATAACACAAAAGGCATCTAGAGTGCAATGCAACAAATTGTAGATTTTTGCAGTGCATAGATTTCACTGTATCACACTAAGTCATCCTGGGCTTCCTCTGAGACTCCCCTATTCCTTGTCCACACAGTGTACTTACTTCAGTTACCGAGCAACTACTTGCTCGGAAAATTTTCCATTTAGGAAATATTGTCTGTGTCTCTGAATAATGTTATTTGTCACATTTGCTCCAGACTACTAAGATATCTGCATTATTTGATTCTGTTAAAACGAGTTGGGTTTTTTTGTTTGGGGGTTGGTTTTTTTTTTTTTTTTGGTTGGTTTTGCTGTTGTNTCTCTTTCTCTCTCTCTCTTTTTTTAATTTCTCCCTCTTTCTCTCTTTTTGTTCGTTCTTCCTTCCTCTCTCTCCCTCCCTTCCTTCCTTCCTTTCCTCTGTTTCACCAGACTTTTATTACCTGACAGTCTGCTATATATAGGTTTCTTTGCCAAACTGCATGTTCATCTTATATCAGCCTGCTAGATCAGAACTCTGTGAAAAAAGAAGAGAGACCTACAGCAGACAATGCAGCCACCCTGCCTCTGGAGGGAATAACTGAAGGTCCTGTATGACTTTAAGAAATGGGCTGAATGAACTTTTAGTTTTCTCACATTTCCTTCCAACTGGTCTCTTAACACAGTCCTTCTTACTGTACGTGTTGTGTTTTGTTTTGTTTTTCTCCTTTGTTTCCTTTTTGTAAAGAGAAATTAAATATTTTATTTTAAATGTTATCAAATTGTCATACTTTTAATCTTTCAGTTCAGGTTGATGTGCTGAATGATCTGTTTTCATCCTGCTGCAAAGTGGCAGACTACCTATGGGAAGGGTGGGGTGTTTGGCTTCCATATGGAGAATGGTTAAGAGAATAATTTGGAGAAGGTGTGATTGAGGATACAGTAGATCTGGAAACAGATTTCCTGAAGTATTAAGTGTCTTCTAGAAAGTTCTCGTCATTTTCAGCACTCACTGATGATAGTGGGTGGTGAGTTCACACAGCACCTTTCATCAGATAACATCTGTTGCAGCCAGCCGTTCCTTTATCTAATTTGGTAAGTCAGAGGATCACCTTTATGTTTATACTGCTGCCATCTAACACTTAAAAACAATCTCCACATGCTGGTAGAACTTTGTATCAATTGTAAAGGTGTGATGAGGTCATTCTGAGCTACTAATGAATGGGATCTTCTCCTCTGGAGACATTCCAAAAACTGCCTGGACAACGTTCCTGTGTGACCTACTCCAGGTGATCCTGCCCTGGCAGGGGGTTTAGACTGGATGATCTTTCAAGGTCCCTTCCAACCCCTAATGTTCTGTGATCTCCATCTAAAGCAGGGCACTGCAACTTGTCTCCATTGACAGAAATGGAAGTATTAAGAATCATAAAAACATAGCAAAAATCTCTATCAGTCAAGACTTGACTTTAAAACTGTCCATTAAAATACAAATAGAAAGTCAATGACAAGTATTAACAGCTCAGTAATTTCTTACCATCAAAAAGTAAGAAACTGATACTGATTGATCAATTCATAATGTGGAGGTGGTGTCAGAGGAAGGACAGAGGACTGAATAATTCAGTTGGACTTGTAACTTTTAAAAACCACACTTTAGGGTTTTTAAAAGACTTTTAAATGAGTTACTTTACGTGTCCAGATATATGGACCAAGAAACAGATCTTCTGAACTTACCATCCAATTAAAAATATCTTCAAAAAAACCCTACACATACAACTAAATTGAAGAAAAATTCAAATGGAAACAACATTCAAAGTGGGTCAAAAAGTCAAAGCTCACAGCTTTTCACCAAATTAAAAACCCAAAATATTCTTAACCTGTGGCTTTATGGCAGCAGCATCATTAATCCTTGTCCATTCTTCCCTTCTGCATCTGGTCTCCAGTGGCACATACTCGCCTGCCCCAACATCCTGTGGTGATATGCACCCACCCACTTAATTGTCAGCAGGGTTGTGTTGGGAATCCTTAAAAATATCCTGATGTTTCTTCCAGGGCCCTTTGGGGACTACTGATACTTGAAGAATATGATACTTGAAACCAGAGATGCTGAAAATGTGCAAGACTGAGAACTGGAGAAGACTATTTTTATGGCTTTGTATTATATGGAGGGGCAGGATTCTTGGAAGAGTTTTGCCCCCTCCTTGCTTTCCCAGATCCAGTAAGTATCCAGAACTCCGTGTCAGGTATTTGAACTTCATGTAACCTGCCCCATCTGTACATACTGTATGTCTCACAAAAGCCAGCAAATCCTTTATAGAACCCCCAAAATGCGAGAACCTCTTTAAGTATTTGCAACACAACAAGGAAGCTGGAGTATGGAATGAATCTCAAACCCTTCCACACTTCACTTAGGGTTCTCTGGTTCTGCATGTCCATGGTGGGAAGGGGACATAAGAGGCAGGTTTGTATTCCTGCTCTTAGAATGCTGACTCTTACTCAGAAATAGTCCTGCAGATTTGGGAAGTCTAAGTTTGAATTTCCTCAGACTGAGGAGGCAATTGAAATAGGTCTTCTATTTCATAAGCTACTGGTCTGGTACGGTGCTTATTTTATAAAATTAAAGGATTTCGTGGTACCGTTTCAGATGTGACAATCTAGGGTTTGCCTGGTGAACTAAGAACTTCTCCGCCTCTTACAAGAGTAGCCTGGCTTATATCTACAGGGAAATGCTTCTCTCCAGAGCCCAGAACTTGTGATGCCAGCTCT